>VDFB02083643.1:0-29923 GCA_007258455.2 Sequoia sempervirens
AATTGGTTCCACAATGTTTTTGTAGTTGAGTGTGTTGTGTACATAGGTTTTTCCATCACAAGTGGAAGTTGGGCAAGGTCACCAATTAATATTATAGACACTCCACCAAAGTGTAGATGATGTCGGTGTGGGAAAGCCTCACATAGCCTTCTGTCTATTTTTAGTAGCAACTTTGGACCTATGAAGCTCATCTCATCAATCAAAATATATCTTATATATTTCATATCTTCTTGAAATGTTGTTAATGCCTATCCTTGTAGTGGGTGCATGTCTTTAATAGGGATCCAGAGCCTTGAATGTATAGTTGATGCATATATATTAAATGCAGCCACCCCTATAGGAGCTAATGTGAGTAGTTCACTTTTTTGTTGTGGGCTCTTACTTGTGAGAGCTTTTCTTATGCAAGCAATTAGGTACGATTTTCCTGTTCCTATTGTTCCTTGAACAATCATGTGCAACGGTTTTTCTGAGGAGCATTTACTATGGTCAATGATAATTGTGAGTGCTAGTTTTTGTTGCGATGATAGTGTATACTCTGGCACATCCAAGTTGCTTACCATAGTGTCTTCTTGGCTACATGCCTTTTTCATTGGGATGAAGTGGATGGCAATTTCATGAAGATCTTGGGGTACTGGTAGTTGATCCCATCTATTGTTGTTGTCAAACTCACACCTACCAAGCATCTCAAGTTCAATTAGGCCGACATTGTTTAAGGGACCCATCTGTGAAAACAATTCCCATTCATTAAGTTCTGTTGTGTCCCTTGTGGCAATCTCTGTATCGCTCTCTTCTTCTTCTTCAGTGGGTGCTTCTATTTCGATTGTGTGATTAAGATGCCATACATCATATTTGGTTGCATTCATTTGCTTCCAATTTGCAATTATTGTATCCTTAGCAAGTCCTACTTCGCCTTCTATGCTTCAAAAATGTTTGTATAATAGTAGCTCACTCCAGCAAAAAGTTTCAAAGTTGTCTGAGTCCTGATTTGGGATGGTATAGAACTTTAGGAAAACATTAACTATCGCTTTTACCTCTATCTCTTTCCATTTGCATCCTTTGCACCTTGCAGAATAGGAGAAAGATCTTGCAGATTCGAGTAGCGTTATTCATTGGAACACTTTTCGGCCAACATTCAAAGATGTGAATGGCCTATTACAAACAACAAGTGGCAATTTTTGAAGCATATGACATGTTTCTTGTGCTCCTATATCACGCTCTGCAACAAGCTTTGTCATAAATTTTTGATATGCTGTGATAGCTGGGTCATTTGTTCTCTGGCATGCAGATATTCTTGATAACATATCAATACAAGACTCAGATGTTCTCTCTACTTTTGACGTATACTTTGTAATGTATTTTAGTACAAGTGCTCATGAGATAACTGGTTGGCAATCTATGTTGGCTCTCCATATCAAAAGCATTTCTGGATTGTGTATGTTTAGCCTATCATCATTCCTTGTAGGTCCATATTCTTTTTTGCCATTATCATCACATGACAAGGTAGATACAACTTGTTCTTTCCATGGAGCTTTGTATCGACATTGTAGTTGTTTCCCCTTTTTGCGTAAGCATGTCTCCTGTCTGCATTTTGTGTGCCTCTGTACACGGTTGATTATCTCCTCATAGTCATGAGAGGGATCTATAGCTAATATCTGAGCTGTGTCTAGCAAGCATGGGTCATCGTGTTGGGGATGATAGACAAGGTTGTTTCTATGTGAAGCAGGACGAGGGTTCCAAGCACTTACATACCTGTCGAAGAATTTCCTTGCCTGTTCAACTTCTGTGTTGTTCTCCCAATCAAGTTTATCCATGTCTGGTGCATTTTCAAGCCAAAGGAATCCATGCACATGTGCAGTTCCTCGATGCTGCCATTCATATCTATACCAATAATCTTTTACACCAAAAAGCTTTTGGATGACCTCTTCACGGAAGATTGTAAATCGTTGGTGGAGATATAATGATGTGGTGTGGGGGTTATTGATTACATTGTCAAGACGTTTATTTTTCTGCATCTCCATTGCTGTGTCATTTGAAAGCAATCATTGTAGGTCCGACCACTTTGTGTATGCAGCACTCAATGTGAAAAATAGAGTGGGAGACCCTATTTGGTTAATCATATTGGTTAGCTCATAATGACTCTTGTTCCAATATGGTCTTGTGCCTCGCATTAAAGAGCCAAAGTTCATGAGTTCTTCAGCTAATTGTGTGTCAGGGAGGCTTTTCAAGTGTGCACGAAGGCTTTCAATAGTTGTCGGGATGTTTTCTTCTGCATTTTTTTTAATGAAAATTGCTGCAAGCCCTTGGCTATGATGTCACAATATAAGATTGAACATAAAATATCGAAACCTTTGATGCCTTCCAAACCTTTGGTCATGGAACCTTATCAAGTGTAGTGCATACTTGTGCATTCGGACTTCCCTACTCCGCGGTTGCATTTGTAGTGCAACCCCATTGGGGAAGAGGGTTGGGAATGCCATATCAAGCAAGCCTTCAGTATTGTATTCATTTATTGGTGATGAGTTCATTTCAGGCCAATCTATAGTGCTATTTGTATTGTCCTCAAGGTCTAGTGCTTGCTTAATAATTTCTAGTTCACGACGTCTATTTGGCAACTTAGCCATGAATGATGATGTGTGTACTATGCTATCCTCAATTTCATCTTCATCAATGGTGTTCCAATTATTTGGCACCCCTGCACACTCGTTAGTTTCAATGGTGTGCAACATGCTTGAAATATCCATGCTAACTTCAGGAATTTGAGCCAAACCATCAACACTTATGGAAACATCATTATAGTATGGGTCATATTTCACTTTGTATTGTAATGCATCTATGATGTGAAGTCTACTTACATAACAATCATAGAAATGGCCTTCTGTATGCAGTCTTCGAACTATGAGCACATCCAAGTCTTCTATCCTTTGAGGGAGAACTTTTGCAATGTTTTTGATATCTTGTGGGAAGCTAATTGTGTGACCGCTATATTTATATTGCCCTCCAGGTGCATGGGCTACTTGTAGTACTGGGTTAACTCTAGCAATGAGCATTTCCTCCACTTGGGTCAGTCTTCCGAGCACATCAGGTTGTTCTCCTGGGTCCATGTTGTTGAGTGAGGAGAATCGATGTATACCTCTCTCATTGAAACATCTTTTGCAAGTAGCATGGGGGTCGGATGAATGAAGAAGCATCCCTGGGTAGTTTTCCTTGCATATAATGCATGTTTTCCTATTGGAAAGTGCATCTATCTTTTGTTGAAATCCTTTCATTATTTTAATGAAGCTAGTAGTTGTGTTGAATGATGTTCGATCTTCTAGGTCCTGTTCTATTTGCAATAGTGGAGCTTGCCATGCTTGTTTCTCCAAACGTTTAATGTGTTTCTTTGTAGTTATTTCCTCTCTATGATGAGCATAGTAATCACGGTTTCTCTCACGATCTCGTAGTCTCTGTGCTTCTGTTTGGCGGGGGTCGATATGGATGGTGTGCAACTTTTTAATCTATCTTCGGGTGGCAATTGCTTCTTTATGCCTAGCATAGTAATCTTGATTTCTTTTTTGGGTCTACTATCTTCTAATCTCTACTTGTTTCAAGCTAGCTTGACTTGTCTCGGGGGAGGGGTCGTCCATCTGTACAGTGGGAGTGCAATGCTGAATTAGTAATAAGAGAAGCACAAACATACTCAAACAACTATATGTGAGATGAACACAACATATCTAAAGCTTACAATGCTGAAAGAAGAATGTTTAAAATTCATGTATCTACATATGTTAAAACAGAAAATATAAAATAAAAAAATGACATATTCAAGTCATAATTTATAGAACTAATCTCTATTAAAGTGTAGTTTTAAGATAGTTGTAGATTCCACATATATATAGACATGAGCAAATAGATATAAGCAAGTAGATTCATGAGTGCTGCAATGCTAGGAGTAGACTCCACATATATATAGACATAAGCAAATAGATACAGATTGTTACATTTGTTTTATTGAGATATTATTGTTACAGTTATAGTTGAAACACATAGTATTGAAGCTTGGAGTGGAAATATAATTTTATAAGAGTCATATACATGACATGAATTGGGAAATGTAAACCTAGCAACTTATATATTTCTATCTATAGGTAGACGTGGCACATGTGGTTAGATATTTGAATACATTCTTTTGCCTGAACAAAACTATCAACTATAATTTTATAAGAGTCATATACAAGACGTGTTGGGAAATGTAAACTTAGCAGCTTAGATCAACTATAATTTTATAAGAGTCACTACACATTTCTTTGATCTTGGAAAGTAAGATGTTGCTCTCTGCAATGAAGTCAACTTGCTCAACCTTTGTGATAGTTGCCTTCAAGCGTTCTTCATTATTGTATGTTTCATTTCTACATGTCAAAGTGAACAAGTATTTTTTGTTCAACACGTCTCTAATTACCTGTTGAGTATCCCTTTCTATGTCATCCTCAAACTGTAGAGAGTATAGCTTTTCCGCAGACATTCCCATGAGTTCTGTTGCTGCTTCGTCGAATGCAACTACCCATAGCATATCTGTGTGGTCCTGTAACCTTATTTGTAGTATGTACCTATAATTACAAGAGGTACATGCTACGTGACACTTTGAGCAAAACCACTTTCCATCTTCAGTCTGCACCAATCTTTTCTTGCACTGTTTTCCTGATAATTCATTAGGGCACGCCGGATAGCAGAATGATTCAGATTTGATGGACAACAATGTTGCATTTATTGTACATTGGAGATGGTGCACTCTATGAGGAATTTGTTCTCGAACATCCCTGATTGTTATGGTAGTGACAGGCATAGATGGGCTGCTAAACTTTGTTGAAGGTGATAGAATATTAGCCCCACTTTGTTTGAACCAAGTTTGTAGTTGTTGTGTCTCTTGTATGTCAAGGTCTATAAATAAATTTGTATTGCTTGATGTACTCAACACCTTTCCATTGTACTCACAAACTCGTCCATTTTTAATAGCGAGAATAGTTGTTTCTTGTAGGTGATACTTGTCTTGAAGATGACCACCTTCCTTCTCTGCCATCGTGCCCCATAGAGTGATATCTATAGTTGCCCCAGTCGTGTCCAACAAGGATATTGTGCGCCTTAGGACCTCTGTCCCATCTCTTCTCCTTACTGTGGAGCTTGGGCTAACACAAGTGACAACTCCAATAACATCAGTAGTTGAGTTGCTACTCTTCTTTGCAAGTTCATTGATAGGTGTAAATGAGAATACGTGTTTTGGAATAGAGTTGTCATCTTCACAAGGAGTGACCTTTGACTCTACCGACAAGGAAATTTCTAGCCCACTATTTAACCTATTGTAAAGCTTATTAGCAACCTTTACTGCACCACCAGAAAATGTATAGGTTTTCCCAACAGTAATATTTTGATAATGAAGATCAACAACTTCATTGAAACAAGTCACACGTGTTTCAGTCCCTTCTCTGTCAATGATGTCAAAGGTGAAAACTTGACCAATACCTTTTTGGGTATTGTACCTGCGGATATCCTTTTTTGCAGTCACGTGACCTTTAATAGTCCATCTTGGTTGAAAAGGATTCAAACTTTTAATAGGCGTAATTGTGGTTGGTGCTTCCATTCTACTCCTAGAAGGATTCACACCAAATAATCTTCTCACATGAGTTGATACTCTAGCAGCGCTAATTGTATCAGGCTCTGCATGTGGCTCTGTAGATTTTCCCATTTCCTTTTCTATATGGTGCTCTGGTTCCATATAAAATGAAGTAGGATGACCGATTATAGCCTGGTTTGTACAAACAATCTCAAGGTTCACAATGACAATCCACCTATACATTTGGAAGACAAGAGTAAGAATTACTAATACAAGGAAGAAGCTAAAAAGTTAATAATGATTTTGTTATGGGAAATTTTGGATTCCTTTACTCACCGAGACCCGCTTGGTCTGGGGAAATTATATTTTGTCATTCGTATTATGGATCCAACTGTAATTTCACCAGATTCTATGCAATGATTGTACTTCTGAGGTAAAGATGCTTTTTGTTTGTAGGCCCCATCAGATATTTCTACCTTGTAGCGGTTGTTACATTCATGGCCATGGCCGAAGTTTGAAATAGACAAAATTTGCACATTAGGTTTGAACCCTTCATTCCCATCATGGATAAGTTTAATTGCATCTGTGGTTAATATTGTAGCCATGGTCTATGGAAGTTGACTAACCCTGCAAAAGTACATTACATGTAAGATAGTGTTTGCATACAATTGGCGGAGGTTCTTGTTTTAGAAAGCATAGACCTCAACATAATGTTGAGCATAAGAATACACAAGTGGAGCACATCATTTGCAAAAGAAAAGGGAAAATGCGAGGAGGAATATTTTTCCTCAATATGTACTATAAGATATATTCAATAAAATTAGTGCTATGAAGATCAATATGCACAAGGGTGCTACAATGTAAACATAATATATAACTATATTCAACATTGAATATTTCAAAGGGTTTGAAAGAAGCATATATATGACTATGGTACTTCACATAGCTAAGTGTTGCAAGAGTGAATATTTACAATAATGATCAAATATATCATCATTTTGAGTAGCATTCCAATATATATTTGGTAGACTCAAGGTTATAGTTCAAGATAATATTCAAAATAAGGGGACACAAATATTAGAATAAGTTATATTCATTAAAATTAGAACTATAAAGATCAATATGTACAATGGCATTACAATGTAAACTTAATATATAACAACTAAGGGTTCAAATATAAGGTCGACCACTAAATCCATTTTGCTCCACATATAGCTATTTTGAGATCCTCATTTAGTTTCACAAAAAAACATCTAATATGTATCATACTAGTAATCTTGATCGACATATTGAAAAAGTAACTACCTTCCAAGAAGTTAGTTGAACTTCTTAGACCATATATCACTCAATAAATCTTGGAATTCACACTTTAGTTCAAATGCATTGGCCACTCCATAATATTGACAATACTTCAATTCACGCAGGAAACCATAAAATAGCTCAAGAGCTTCATAGGTCGCATGGAATTTTCGGACAACTTCTTGCACCAATTCAACTTCATGATCCTCCACATCGCTTAAATCTTGGCTTGTCTGCATAGCGTCTTCAAAAATTTCACGACAACTTGTCAAGACATTGTTTGAAAGAGCATCAACATTATGGTGGGGGAAACCCAACCAATCCACAGATGTTGAGTCAGTTGCTGATAGAGGTAACTCATGGGTTTGTGGTGAGGGTGCATTGGAAGTAGAACCACTGCTTGAAATAGTAATAACATCTTCAAGTGCTCGTGCATTAGCCATATCCTGAAACTATAATTCAAAATAGAGATGCTAATATTAAAAACAATTGTTATTAACAAGGGCATAGGTATTGACTAAGACCCAAACTACAAGCATAAATAAGTATAAAATGTTGTATGAATTTTCTTTTTTGATGGACTATTTTAAAATGAGTAAAAACTTTAACGTATTCATACAAATGGAGAGTGAAGGTGTAATTTCCTTTAATATTATATAATAAATTAATGTAATATTATTCTGTAATTATAATACATTATTATGAATAGCGATACTAATATTAAAAAACAATTGTCATTAACAAGGGCACAGGTATTGACTAAGACCCAAACTACAAGCATAAATAAGTCTAAAATGTTCTATGATTTTTTTTTTTGATGGACTATTTTTAAATGAATAAAAACTTTAACATATTCAAACAACTGGAGAGCGAAAGTCTAATTTTCTTTAATATTATATGATTAATTAATATAATATTATTTTTGTAATCATAATAAAGTAATATGAATAGTTTTTTGTAATTACAATATTATATATCAATTAACATTATATTATTTTGTAATTATCATTAAAAAAGCCTATTGACTAAATATATTTATTGATTTGACAATTTGAAATAAATAGAATAGTTATATTTACAAAATGATTAAGGATTTTAAATGAAGTGGAAAATATTATCATACAATTCATATTTATATTTCAAAATATATAAAATTATAAATTAACTTTTTTAAATAAATGAAATAAAATAACTTTAATCATGTAAAAATTAAATAAACTTTATATAGATTAATTAGATAAAAATTCTTCCTATTTCCTGATAATGGTGTTGATGCATAAAGTCTCCTCAATCAAAAAGAACACGAAAGGAGTACTCACAAAATGACTAAATAACTTTCATCACGAACATGATCACTTTGTAGAATAGAAATCATTTCACATTGAACAACAATCAAATCAAATTCATTCATGGGAGAACATTAAAGTCCCTTTCCTAAAACTTATTACATAAACCCTAGCTTCTCATGCTAAACCATTTACATAATAATACTCAATGCTAATGATAACCTAAATCTAATTTTTGAATTCTTATAGTAACCTATATATATATATATATGAATAAATCATTTCTTAAAATATAACACATTCTTTACAACGTCTTTAAAATAGTCACTACCACTTATTGGTACCCCACTATAAGAATCATTTAAAACCTCTATCTTAATTTTCATCACTTAACACAATTTAACAAACTCCTGAGACCAATATTAATTCCAAACAAGGAACTTTTATAGACTACTTAGTTTTATAGACATTCAATAGACTACTTAGTTTTATAGACATTCGTTGCACTTTTCAATTAGAAAATGAATCAATTTTCAACTTACGTAATTCCCCGATTATTTTCCTACAATCACTTAAATTAACTAATGTAGAATGTATTCCTTCATTAGATGGTGATATAATAAATAACTCTACTAATATCCCTCTTGTGAATAGCAAATTATTTTATAAATTAAAAAATAAAAATCAATTAAAAATCACTCACATTTAATTGAAATTTATTGATATAAATATTAAAATTTATTAACAAAAATATTAATATACCAACAAATATTATTATACTACTATTTTATGAATATTTTATTGCCTTAATTATTAAATTATTAATAGTCAGTAAACATTAACACTTTTATTAACCTCACTAACTTCACTAACATTTTCTTAACTATATTAATGAATTTACCAGAGTTTGGTTTACATTTTAGATTCTCTTAAATTAATACAAGAGTCCACTTAATTTAACTATTTCCCCATTCTTAATTACTTTATTAATTTATGCCATCTTATACCACTAATTTTTTCTTATGTGAAATTCCTTTCCTCTCCTACTTTTAAAAAGAAAAGACTTAAAAGGATTTAGGTACGGTGGGTATGTTTGCCTACACATAATTTTTTTTTTTTTATATGACCCCGTAAAAGAGGAAGTGGGATTTCGGTGAGTTAAGGGAGTTCTATGGGTGAATCTGCTCCACAATAAATTCATCCCAAGAATTTTGCACACTTTCCAGATCATTCAAGTGCTATGCAAGGGGAGTGGGCGGTGGTAAGCACTTAACATATGTCTTCATTCACAACTGTAATATCCTCATAGCTAACACTTAGTCCATGTAATGTGCTAGATAAGGAAGGTGTAGCTTAACCAAGGAAAGTATCATTTATTTAAATAAATACTCACAATTATAGTTAAACAAATCTTTAGAACCAATATTATTATTAACACAGTTTAACTCAAAACAACCAGCATTATAAACTCTTAGTGGTTTTTTAATTTTTTTAACATGGAGCAAATCTAGACATTGTTTAATAATAACATTTCCTTAAAAGATTGGCATAATAACTCATGCTTTTACCAATATTAATATTTAACTTCACATTACTGGAGAGTGTAAACCACAAATTGCAGATTTATAAACTTTGGTTTAATGTGGCCATTTTGAATCTTCTTAAATCCATTTATCAATTATAAAATAGATGTCCATTTGCTACGCATACAGCGATTTCATGGGTTTAACTTTGACATTAAGAATGGAATTGTAAGACTTTAAAGTGGGATGTTGATTAAATGCTAATCAATTTATTTAATTAAACAATTCAGAATAACTAAGGAAAATGCTTTCTCCAACAACCGTTCCTATTTTCTTAGCCATCCTTCACATGGCACTTCTAAATTTATTTTGCACCTACCATAAATCCTACGCACCAACACTCCCTATTTGAACCCTAAAATATCATTATGTGTATTCTATTAAGTTTACCTATACAAAAAAAATGAAAGAAGTGGCGACCAAACTCAACAGACAAAAGGATGATTCTATGTGCAGGAAACAGTGGGTTTTGAGAGAAGGCGTACCACTATATTATGGTGACTGTTTGTTCTAGGATTGTTTTCAAGCTCATGCATTAAGTAGCACTGCAAGAGAAACATGTTGAAAATGAAAACAAGGAGATTATTGCGTTCCATGGGCTATGAGGGAGCTACGTAAGGTTCACATTTTCATTCAATTGCTGATTAGTCTCTCTTTGCCCACATCAAAACCTACACAATCATTTATTACTTGCTGATCTATGTCAAGAAAGTATTAAATAAAAAAAAGTTTATGTATACTTGTAGATTTTATTGGTGCTCAAGGATAGAATACAAAATCATTTCTATTAATGCACTAAAATCTGTCATATTGATGGGAGTGTTTAGTCTTTTGTTTCTGAACAATAGCAGGATAGAGTATCTTTTCTATATATATCTATTTCAAGTTTTGCATTTTAGTTCTGATGCCTATGAGATAGAGAGGTGGTGAAAGGAGACAATGGAGAGAAATATTTAGGTTGTTTTGTCACTCGAGTTATTCTTCATGTACATCCTGTCACCCTTCTATGGTATGTATGGTAGCTGCTCACTAAATTGAAGAAAGAAAAGGTTGGTTATTTATCTACTATGATCCCTGTTGACTAATGACTATGTAGCACAAATAAAATAATGGTAATAGTGAAGGAAATAGAAATAAAGTGTTAGTTCAAAGTAACAATATCTGGGACTCGATGCAGGCATAGATTGATAGGGAGTTACCTTATAGTGGCAAATATGCTCTGGTTCCGCCCGTTCCTTCACTACACAGACTGCTCAAACAAAAATGATGTCGTCCCCCTGAGAGCCATTTAACATTGCTCAACACTAGTTCACACTTATTGCATCGAGCGAGCTTTGGTGGCCTAGTAAATTGCAAGGCAAGTACAGAAATAGCAAGGCAAGCACGGAAACGGTGCAGCTACTGGGAGCCATACCTGATGGAGACAGATGAGGACACAATATTTAATGCACGACGCTCAAGGCCATAGAAAATTTAATACAAATTTGACTGTAAATAAAATAGAGCACGACAGAACTATTCCCGAGCGTTCATGGGGTTCCTGCCGACGTCAGACTGGGGGAAACGCCGGTGGGGTTCCCCCACATATATAGCCTATCGGCTAATAAATTGAGTATTGTTTCTTACTCAACTAAGGAACCAATCTATTGCCAAGAAAGAAAGCACCTCCACTGGTACTCTTTTGTTCATCCATACAACCAACCTAATCTGCATTGGTATAAGCACTGAAGGTGAAATCAGCACCCTTAAGATACCATAAACCATAATCTGGTGTACCTTTAAGATATCTAAATATCCTCTTTATAGCTATAACATGTGACTCTTTAGGATCTACTTGAAATATGAAAAATAGACATACTGCGTACTTGATATCCATTCTAGTAGCAATAAGATACATCAATCCACGAATCATAGATTTGTATTTGCTTTGATCAATTTTAGTAGATTCATCATCTTTACTCTACTTAGATCCAATTACCATAGAAGTACTAACTAGTTTTGAGTCATCCATTCCAAACTTCTTCAATAACTCTTTCACATACTTAGATTGTGAAATGAATATCCCTTTATCAGTTTGATTTACTTGAAGAACAAGAAATAAATTCAACTTACCATTCATGGAAATTTAAAATTATTTTTTCATTTCTTTTGTAAATCTCTTACACATGCCTTCTTTTCCACCAAAGATGATATCATCAACATATACAACTAACATCAAAATTTTGTTACCTTGCACTTTGAAGTAGAGATTGCTGTCAAGAGAGACTTTGTTGAATTCTTATTTTGTCAGGTATCTATCCAATCTTGCATACCAAGTCCTGGGAGCTTGCTTCAGTCCATACAATGCTTTTTTCAACTTACAAACCATATCCAGTTTGTTAGATAACTAAATTCCTTTAGGTTGTTCCATTTATACTTCTTCCTCCAATTCACCATTCAAAAATGCTAACTTGACATCCATTTGATATAATTTGAAATCCTTGTGGGAAGAAAATTCCAAGAACATTCTAATAACTTCCATTCTAGCCATAGGGGAAAATATTTCTTCAAAGTCTATGCCTTCAACTTGTGAGTATCCCTTGCATACAAGTCTTTCCTTATTTCTTATGACATCACCATTTTCATTCAGCTTATTCTAGTACACCCTTTTTGAACCAATTATATTCTTATTCACAAGTCCGGGAACTAATTCCCATGTTTGATTCTTTTCTATTTACTACAACTCTTCTTTCTTAACTTTCATCCAATTCTCATCTTCACATGCTTCACTCATAGACTTAGGTTCAATTTTAGAGAGTAAACAAAAATTTACCTCAGCTGCTACTTTAATTCTTGTCTTCACACCTTCACTCTTTTTTCCAATTATTTGTTCCTCTGGATAATTCTTCTACACATACTTAGGAGTCTTAACAACAAGTTTTGATTCATTTTCTTCTTCTTCTTTAGCCTATTCATTTTCTTCTTCTTCCTCATTCTCCTTATTCTCTTCAGGTATTTGTCCATAGATAGGATCATCAAGTTCAACTTCACTTATCTCAATAGGTCTATATATGTTTTCATCAACTTTCACATTAGCACTTTCAAAAATCTTCCTCAATATTTTATTGAAGTATCTATATGCTTTGTTGGTAGTATAGTACCCAAGAAACATTCCTTCATCACATCTAGTATAAAAATTCTCAATATTTTCATCATCTCTTTTAATGTAACATCTACTTCCAAATATCTTAAAGTATTTCACAGTAGGAGTCTTTGTGTTGTTGCCTCTACTATGGGCTCTACAAAGAACATAAACAACAGTGTGTATTACCTCTCTCTAGTACACATCGGGTACATTTGATTCTTTCATCATGGTTCTTGCAGCTTCCTATATCGTCTAATTTATCCTCTCAACTACTCCATTCCACTGAGGGGTTTTGGGAGTAGAAAAATGTTTCTTTATGCCATGATATTCACAAAATGTATCAGAAGTGAATTCTCCGCCTCTATTAGATCTCAAACATTTGATTTTCAAATTCACTTCATTTTCCACTCTTTCTTTGAATACTTTAAACCTATCCAAAGCTTGAGTATTCTCTCTAAGAAAAGAAACCCATGTGATTCGAGAATAATCATCAATAAGGAGCATAAAATACCTGTCACCATTTAGGCTTCCTATTCTAATCGGAGCACAAAGATCAATATGAATTAATTCCAACATTCTAGTAGTAGATTTCTCTTTTCCCTTAAAGTTGCATCTTGTTTGTTTCCCCAACTGACAACTTTTTCAAATAGTATTAGTAGGCCTTGTGATTCTAGGAAGACCTTGAAAAAAATATCTTAAATTGATTTTGACTAGATTATAAAAGTTTACATGTCCCATCCTCTAATGCCATAACAAACTTTCATTGACTTGAGATACAAGGAATTGAACATCAACTCCCTTAGGCTGATAGATGTTTCAATGAGTTCTCCTTCCAACAACAACCATATCTCTGAATCCTTTTCTGATTTCACAGGTATTATTTTGAAACACAAGTTTAAAACCATTTCTACACATCTTTCCAACAGTCAAAAGGTTATGCCTCAAACCCTATACATAATATACATCAACAATGTTGTGTAAGCTAGTCTTTTTCATTTTCATTTTCATTTTCTTTTGTATGTGTGTGATGTGATCCCCATGATGTTTTGTTTGATGTTATCCCTCTTTGTGAAATTCCTCTATTTTGTACCTTCATTCTTCTTTATGTTGTGCATCTCTTTCACCTTTTATATTTTCATTTTTTTTATGTCTTCCTTTTGGGGATGACGTAAGGAATTGAGAAACTCTATGTCTCTTCCATGTTGACCCAAAAGGCCTTTTATTTTCTTTCACATTTTTCACTTATCTTTATCTTTTTCTTATGTTTTCCTTTTGGGGATGGCATAAGGCGTTGAGACACAATATGTCTCTTCCATGTTGATTAAAGAGGCCTTTTTCTTTTCTTTTACCTTTCTTTCTTATCTTTTTCTTTTTCTTATGTTTTCCTTTTGGGGATGATACAAGGAATTGAGACATTCATATCTCCTTTCTGTTTACCCAAAAGGATTTCTTTAACATTTTTCCTTTTCATTTTCTCTTTTTGTTTCATGCGTTTTCCTTTTTGGGATAACAAAAAGCATTGAGAGCCTCTTTGTCTCTTCCATATTGACCCAAAAGGTTCTTTTGCTTTGTTTTCACTTTCTTTATGTCATTCTTCTAGTTCTATGTGTATTTGGGGGATGATGATAGTTCTGAGTTCCTTACAAAGCATTGTACCAATGAACATACTGACCCCAACTCTATAGATCCCTTATGTGTTTGGTGTTTTCATTTTGGGGAAACCTCTTTCTTTCCTTTTTCTTTCTCTTAAATGATGCAAGCTTACTCAAAAACATATGACTTGGTATAGGGCTTTCCAATTTGGCTCTCATGTCTTCTTTCTTGATTGCATTTTTCATTTTGTACTTTAAATTAATTTCTCACAACATGGTGTTAGCAATTCCTTTAAAGTGGGGGCATACATTAGCATTATTTTTTAACATTTTTCCTTTTTCCTAGTTCTCAGTGTATCCTTCTTGCTTCATACGATGCGTTTGCTGCTTTGTGAATGAGATAGGGTGTAGTGTCCTTCATGAGAATGATATATCTTAGCATATTACATTCCTCTTAGTGGCATGATGTGATGCACTGCATCCCCTAAGTTGTGAATCTTCTATTCTTTGATTGGTCCTCTCTTGAAGACATTAGGCACAATGTTCCCTAAACTAAGACCTTGCATGAACTAAGAAAGACTCCTGTGAACATTCTTTGCATGTTCCATTCTACATTTGTTATATGGCCACCTTGTATAACACAAATTTCATGCCTGTGGTGCCATCCTGTTTATTCATGAGCACTAAGCATACAAAGTTTCTCTTATCTCGTGAGGGTCAAAAAGGAATTTTCTTTTGTGGCACCTTATTAAAGTTATCAAGAGGTATAACTTTGGTATGGTTGAGTAGGAAACCCATTCTAAGGCATGACTTTCTCAATAGCCACCTGCATGTGTGTGAGTGAATAACAACCATGAGTGTATTTTTCTCACCTTCCAGGACTTCTAACTCGGTGGAAAACCATTAGTTTTGTCACCTCAAAGTGAGTATGCATTTTTCTATATAAACAACCTAGATTTGATCCACATTAGGATGGACAAATGATCAAAGCTTGATTTGATTTTCTATTTTCTTGCTTTTCTTTTCTCCTTTTCATCTATGGTAGTGTATGATTGGTCTTTTCACTGCTCTTTATATCACTTTCATGTTTGTTCCTTTGTGCTTATGTTTGGTTTGCTATGGGATCTTGATCCTGGGGGCTTGATCACCCCTCTTGATTGTTATTGTCTCATCTTGCCAGTATGGTTGCATTTAGATCCTTCTTGATGTGCATGTTTAGCTACTTTAGTGTGAGTTTGAAGCAATTTCATCCTTTCACTAAAGTGGGGGCTAAATTTAGGGTAGAAAAATGGATCTTTGGACATTTTCACACCCATTTGGGTCTTTCTTGTGGATGTTGGCCTAGTTTTTCCTTGATTTAATGTTGTAATGTGATTAGTACATTCACATTATGTCTTGGGCCCTTGTGAATGATAAGAATTTTATGATGCCTTGCAAAAGAGTTGTGAAGTTTTGTAATACATTTTCACACTTTTCTAGGATCTTACTATTATAATTCACTTAAATAACATCTTTTTATCATTTACCAAGCCTTATTTCAAAGTGTTATAACAAATTTTTATTATTTTCTAGGCTTGCGATTAATAATTATACCTTTCTTACACTTTAATTGGTCGCATTTTATGACTACAAGCCTTAATTAAGTGTATTTTTAAGAATAAACCTAATAAAAATAATTTAAAATAACATAATTTTTCACACCCACTAAAATTCCTTAATTGGGACACATTCGCCATTAGGGGAAAATGAGTCCCCTTTTGCACAAATATCAAAATAAATTCAAAATGTTGGTGGTTTTTAATTTTCTACGACTTAAGGTCAACCTGTGATGTAGTATCTTCAGGAATTAGGGCATAATTGTGTATAAATATAAGGTTTTTCAACTCATTTTCATCTCCCAATCATTCAATCAAGCATCCAAGCAATCAATCAATCATTTAGGTGTTCTAAGCATTTCAAGCACTCTCAAGTTTATATCCATTGGAGCTATTACTTGCATATCTTCAGATATCTACTTCAAGGGTTTGGTGATTTATAGCATTGCATGTTGTTAATTCATCATTATCTTTGCATATTTCATTTTATTTTCAAGGGTTTCATTACCAACAAGGGGTTTGACCAAGGAAAATCCCTATTCTCTAACCCTTCAACCATTTTTCTCTCTTTGCATGTGATTTGCAGGTGTTTTGTACAGATTTATCAAAGAGAAATAGTGGAAAATTCATCATTAATTTGTCAAAGTTATTAAAAGTGATAAAAACCCTAAGAGAAGCGCAAAGAACACCTTCAAGTCAAATTTTGCAATTTCAGACCTGGATTTGTATGAGTAGGAGTACTGATCGAATACTATATTTTCCTTTTCCAAATTTTTGAAAAACCAAAAGTGGATTAATTTTCCATTAGTGGAAAATGAGTCCCACTACATAGGATAAACATAGGAATTTTGTAGATCTGAGTACCCAGTTGCCCAAAACCTATTCCAACAGATTCCCCCTGAAGCAAGACTGATTCACCCAACTTGTTGTATGAGTCCCAGTTGGTAGTAGTAGTGAATTTTATAGGATTTCAGAGCTCCATTCTATCTCTTTGTAGTCTCTAGGTGCATAGTTCAAATTTCATAAGTTTTTGTTACAGTTTACTTGCATTTTTTAGGTCTTTTTGCATACTACATTGTGTTTTCAAACATCTTGCATTTTCTAGGTTTTCATTTAGTACTTAATATGTTTTATCATTTTTTGGAATTTAGGACATTACCCTTTGACATATTTCAATCATCCTTGCATTTGAATCTCTAGGGTTTAGGTTTTTGATTTTTTCCCATAGGTTTATTTAACTAATGGAGTTTGACATGGATGATTCTCTTTCTTTTGATTTGGTATCTATTTTAATTTTTCTTGTCTATTTTTCTTCATCAATTCTTTTGCTTCAGTGGTTTACTATATTCTTTTATATAGCTCTTTTTCTTCTGGTTGGTCTCAATTAGAGGGTGGAAAGATGCATGGATGATGATTCATGATATGAATGGTTGTAGCATTGGTAGCAGTTTCATCATAAGGAATATTCATGCTCCCCATGTTGGTTTTTGCATAAGATTTATTTTCCACTAGAATTATAGAGGTGTCATTGACATGATTGGATTCCTTGATTGCTATAAAACCAAGACCGTGTTTCTCAAGATTGTTGATTTTCTTTGTTGATTCTAAGATACTATAGATGTTCCTACAAACAGATCCTTTGTTCTGATAATGCTAGATATCCTCATACTCAATGTCTTCAATATAAATGAGGGATGTTCTAGATTTTAATGCTTCTTTAAAAAGTGTTAATGTTTCATAATCTATGTAAAGGTCTTCCTGATGATCAATTTTTGATATGTCTCGAAAGGATGTTTCTGATGCACAATCAAAGTAGAAGTCTTCTTCATGATCAATTTATGATATGTTTGCAGATTTCTCTATGCCTTGATCATGTGTAAGGATGTTATTAAGACTAGGAGAATCTTGTTCATTGGAAATGAATTCAAGAGTATCAAACTCTTTTTTTGGATGGAGATCATATACATATTCATTATGAGTAAGAATCTCATGGATAGATGTAGGAATGTGTGTTATATGTATACGATCATTGTTTGCTAAATATTGTATGGATCAGAAGATACCCATTAAATCATTGTAGTATCTTAGAGATGTGGATCCTTGATCTTGGATTTTATCAAAGTTATCTTTGATATTAGATTGGAATATACCTATTAAATCTTGAGAAGATATGGATCCTTGATCTTGACTAATATAAAAATGGCTTTTGATGTTCTTTAGATCAAGTTCTTAACATTGGTCCATTTCAAAGGATTGATTTCTTGCAAAGGGTTCTTGGACATCTTCAAAATGTGGATATGTGGGTGATAACTCTTGGATTAGATCGTCTTCATTCTTGAGCATTGGTTCAATATTCTCTTGATCTTCAAGTGAGTTTAAATGAAGTGTTGAGTTAAGGATTTCTTCAATATTGGCAACCATTCTCAAATGATGTCAATATATCTTGAAAGGGACCATTAATAAACTTTGATGAAGTATTTTATGTTGCAAGGTGTCCAGGCCTTTGGTGTCCTTTTGCTATGTAATGTAGAGCTTAGGTTTGTGGCATGGCTTAACTTCCAATCATGGATTCATTTACTTTGGCGGTTGTCTTGGAAATTAGCAAGTCGATTTATTGGTACAACAACAACCATATTTGAAACAATTTGTACTAGAGCTTGGGTCATAGGTTTGAACCCCTCACTTGCATTGGAAGGAATTTTGCAAGGTGTTCACCCTTGGTTTCCTTTTGTTTTTCAACCAAACACTCAAGTTTGTGAAATGGATTAACTACCTACTATGGATTCATTAACTTTGGTGGTTGTATCAAGCATTAACATGTCAATATTTTGGTGCAACAACAACCATATTTACAAAAAAATTATCATGCTTGGGAATGAATTATTTAGATATGTCATCTTTCTCATTTAGTGATGTAGAAACATTGTCAAAATTATCATTTATGAATTTCCAGATCTTGAATGTTATCCTCCACAATTGAGGTAGAGACCTTGTCAATGTTTTCAACCATTAAATCAAATGATGTTAAGATTTTGAAATGGATCATTATTAGAAATTGGTGAAGATATTTTATCTTTCTTGGGGAAAGATTCTTGATGTATGTCGATTTCCTCATTGGATGAGGTAGAGACATTAAATGTGATCATTGATGGTTGAATCTTGATCATTATCCTTAACTATTTCACCTTGATTAATAAGGTCTTGGATGATATTTTTGAGTTGAATTCAACTTCATGTTTAATGACATTTTGTTATATGGCACTCACAATAAAAATTATTTTTAAACCATGACAATCCTTGAAGAATAGATTCATAACCCCCTTTTTTAAGATTTATAATATTAGCATGGACAAATATATTTAACACTGATTCCATTGGCTCCCATAAAGGAGTGTATTCATGTGTGGTGGTGTTATTGAATTGTAAAATTTGTTGTGGTTGAGGTGATTGTTGAGATTGTGTTTGAAATGTCATGCATTGATATTGTAAGGATAGATCTTATTGTTGATGTTGTGTCTCTTGATATCCAATGTCTTGATGTTGGATATGCCATTGATGTTGTTGTTGATGAAAATAATTTTTTTAATGGTTTCAATGAGGAATATATTGATTTAAAGATTGAGATGTTTCTTGGAGAAGTGTGTCAACTATTTTGGTAAGTAAATCTAGGGAAATTTGATGTTGTAGATTCTAATTTTTAAACCCTTGATGTTTTGAATTTGGTTGAAGGATTTGATGTTGATGTTGGAACCCTTGATGTTGTTGTAACACTACTTGATGTTGTTGTGACACTTTATGTGGTTGATTTTGATGTGTTATTTCAAGTTCATTGAGGATGTAGATATTGAATGATGTTTTGTGGTGTGAATGTACCCATCCCATAGTTCACCAATTGTGTATTTGACATGTTCATATTTAATATGTTTACATTTAGTATGTTCATCTTTGACATGTGTTGACTTGATAAAATAATAATGTTTTGGTATTAAGATTCATGATTTAATTATTTGATTGATAGATTGATAAGTTTTGGCATTGATGGACATCTATTATTGGACATGGTGCTCCAAAGTTTTTATTAGGTATGCCCACATTTTTTGTATCATTGAAGTTTGTATGATATGATGACCCTATGTATGAATTGTATTGATATGCACTTGGATAATTGGTTGGAATTTTCATGTTTTTTCAAGTTTTACTTCCCAAGGCCTCTTGGAGAAATTTTTTAATGATGAAGGACTATGTCAATCCTAAAATATGTGAAGTGCAAAGGTCCTTCATTAAAATGTCGTTGTTACCCTTTTTTTTTCCAATAATGATGTTTTGATTGGATTTGGATCAATGATGAATGATTGATATGGATGAGTGGATGGTATGAAAATTTTGATTTAGACCACACTTAAGATTTGGTTGATTGATTGGATTGTGATTTTGATGTTTTTGATGATTATAAACTTACTACTTTGGGAGTATACTTGTGACTCCAAAGCAAGTTTTTTTAGAATGATTTTGCTAATTCAACCTAAAATATTTTAAAAAGGATAACTTTCAATATAAAAATAAATTAGTTGATATTATAAAGGATTCAAGCCTAAGTGATTTATATCCAAATGTTTAAGTTGTTTGAATTGATATGATATTTTTTTATTTTTGATTGAATGGTTGATGTTTAGTGTTGTATGGAATTGATATCTTTTTTCTAGATGATAACCTAAGATTATGTTTGACAATTTCCATGTGATTACGATAAAGAACTTTGTGCTTGATGTTTCAATTTTTGATGAGAATAATATTTTTTTCTAATGATAATTCAATTTATTTTTGATAAAAACAATATTGAGCATGAATTTCCATTGTTTTTTTTTTTTTTCTAATCAAGTAACCAAGTGAATTTGAATGCTTCTTTGTAGGTTTAATTCTTAAAATATGATTTAAGCATGATTTATTTTTACCATATAAAAATATCGATTATGAGTTGTCTAATTTACTAAGATGCCCACAACAAAGCAAGTTATTTTCCACAAAATCTCAATTTTTTTGAAAACCAATGTGCTAAATTATAGTTTCCTACGTTTACTTTGACATAATGTGAAAAGATATAGACACTAATAGTAGGAAGCACACTAAGATATTTTTTTGATAAAAACAAGCATACTTAGATTCATTTAGTAGTATAATGTCCTTAAAGTGCATACAAAAGTGTTCAAATGGTTTGAAGTTTAGTCATAACCATGCTAGGTGTTTTTTTGAGTGTTTGTATGATAAACAATGTATTTACTAACACAAATGGTAATAGGAGATATTTTGTGAGCTTTATACCATAAAGCTCACTAGGAAAAGATCAATATAACCAAAACAACCACAACCTAGTTATTTAAGTAGGATTATCTTCTTAATTGATAATCACTGATAAAATACTACACATAGAGTGGATGATTAGAGTATGAATGCATACACAATACACCTCGTAACTTGAAAGGAAAAGCTTCTTACAAGGTTTTTTTTGCCTCAACTATGCTTAATACATAGCAAGTAACTTCATGAAACTCCTGACAGTGAAATTGGATAACTTTATAATCAATATTTATCCAATCGACCTCCTAAATCTAATAATGAGGTCCCTTTCATGTTAAAATGCACCTAAGAATTTCCCACCTCCAAAAATTGCAAAAAATCCAATGGAGAATCTAGATCTGATGCCCATAACCCTTGTTGAAGAAATTCCCTCATAAATCAAGAAGTAGTTCATTGAATCAAGGCTCTAATACCATGTTAGAATTGTGAAAAACATGAGCCATAGGACCAAACAATGAAAAAAGACATCTTCCATGTAAGATATGTATAAACAATATATACAATATTTCTCAATAAGAAAAATATAGAATGAACCTCAAGAATATTCAAGGAGAAAAAAAGTCCTCAATGGTTGAGAGTTTTAGACTAAATCTCTAGATTGATAATACAATGCGGGTTGAGTGCTATATACGAGGAACCCTAAATGAGAAAGGGATTAGATTGTGACAAGGCTCAACATATCATATAATGAGATAGAATGATATAATATTAGCTCAACTAATAAACACATAAAAGAACTCCCAAGTTTAGGTTAAGTACATTAGAATAAATTAGAATAATAATTAATTAAATATTAATTAATTATTAGCTAATGCATGATTACTCTAACAAGGATTACAACAAAATAAAGGTGTTTAGTGGGTAGTAAATTTTTGAACACTGTCACCTACATAAGCATGGTAATGGAAATACCTTCTCGCCATGTTTGGATTCACCCAAGTCGACATGGAAGGAATGCCTAGCAAGTCACAAGTAGATAGAACTACATCATTTGCTCTCACCCAATTTCTATAGCATACCCAAAAATGTTTCTTGAGGTCAAATCCTTAGGTGATGAAATCCCAAGGTAGGCCTTCTACCAAATAAAGGAAGGATTCATGTTAACTACTTTCTCATCACCCAAGATTACAAGGAGAGGATACAATAGCAACTCCTTCAGCTAAAGAAAAATAAAATACAAATTGAAGATGTTTCTCTTCACCCAAGATCACACAATACATGAGGGGAGAGGATACACATCTATAATATACTAAACATGAAATACACAACACACACTCTTGTTCATATTTTTAGATGCACCAAAGATAAATGTGAATAAATTTTTAGAACTTACCAATTGAAGTGTGTAAGTTTTATTGTTATTTTAAAGCCTAAATGAAAATAAGGTTGTGTGGTTCAATTTTATGCACCAAATTGACAAATGAAAGTTATTGTTATCCAATTTTAAAACACAAAAGTAAATGTGCTCAATGTATAAAATGAAATTAGCTCTACAGTTATTTCCAAATGAGCATTAATGAACATAATGTGAGATGCATAAAGTGAAATTATCTCCAAAGTTATTTCTAAATGAGTGTGTTAATAAACATGTTTTACATTCTTCATACTACAAATATTAGATGAGATCAAGAAAATTAGAAGATGTTAGGGTTTGAAAAATGATTAAGCATCAAAATATAACTAAACCCTATAGCCTAGACCAAATTGTAACATGAGTTAAATTTAGGAGCACCAAGGGAAAACTTAACTCTATAAAAAATTGAAAACCACCTACACCACTATGAAGAGCATAAAATTCTACCCCATTTAAAAAAATATACAAAAAATTACCACTACATGACCAAGATATGGCCATTTGAGGATGGGGTACAAAAGTAGGGTTGTATTGACAAAAACACCCAATTTTGACAAAGGTGTGCTTTTAAGTACAAAGGCACACTTCTATCAATATACAAAGGCACAAATTTGTTGCAAAGGCACCCCAAAACTATAGAATCACACCTCTATCAAAAACATAGGCACAAATATTTTACAAAGGTGCTCAAGAAGGTACAAAAGCATGCGACTATCAGAGAGGAAGGCAAGACCCTTTAGACAAATGTGTGAACCTTTTAAAAGGTAATTTTCTTTCCCTATAACCTTCAAATTCAAAATAAACTTTAAAAAAAGATATTAGATAAGGACCTAGGGTCCCACCAGATGTGCCATTGTGTGAAACTATAAAATTAATTGATAGAATAAATCTAAGTTGAACTATCAAATCTATGCAAATGATCAAGTAACTATGCAATTATTAGTAAAATTTAATATAGCACAATATAGATTCAAATCAAAGCAATAAAACTAGAATGAAAGGAAATTGAATCTAATCTACTATGTGAACCTCTCAAACATTTTGGATTGACGCATAGTGAGTGGATATGAAGTGGATGGCTTGGTTCATGCATTATCCATGTTGTTGCAAAAGATTTTTTGATGAAGGTTGATCCAATAAATGCTATCAAATTGCTCCAAATGAGTGATCAATTTGAGATAATAACCTTTCTATGAAGATTGTGCATGATTTTATATGAAATAGGCTTGGTATTAATAGATTCAAAAGATATTGATCAATGATGAGGATTGAAAATGGTGACTAAAGGATGAAATTGAATGAGAGATGAATACATGGATCAAGTATTGATCAAGTGGTTGATAATCCATGAGGTATGGATCAATAATCTTAATCAAGGGCTCATAATCCATGAGAGTTCCAACCAACTCCCTTGATTGTAGGAAATTAGTGAATTAAACAATTTAGGAAATCGTTTAATTATGCAAGTGGATGAATTAGGATCTTTAATTAAAAAATTGAGAATTATTTAATCAAAAGTGAATTATGGCATGTAATTAAATAATTTTCAATATTTATTTAAATGAAAGGAACATTACCATAAAAATGATGAATTAACCAAATAACCTTAATTACTCAATTAATACAAGAATAGGATGAATTTAACCAAATAATTGGATCTATTATTTAATTAAATCGAGAAATTAGGTGATAATGATGATAAAATAGTATTAGTAAGTGAAATCAAGATGTGCGATATTTTTAGGACATTTCTAGGTGTCTACAGATAGAAAGGGATAGAGAGGGGGAGAAATAGAGAGTCTATGTTTATGAGTGAGATAAATTTGGATATATATATATCCAAATTTATCTCACTTATAAAAAAACACACACACACAATCTCTCTCTCTCTCTCTCTATATATATATATAGAGAGAGAGATGATGATATCTAGAAGTAGATGGATATGTATATATAGATAGAGAGGGAGGGAGAGAAATAGAGAGATAAGAGAATGGAAGTAGAGATATATAGAATGATGAAGTGGTAGGGAGAGAGGAAGAGTGGGAGAGAGAGGGAGAGAGATGGATAGATAGTGGTAGAAATAAGGAGATATATAATTATATATATAAATATGAATTGATAAATAAAGGGAGAGATGGATATGGAGAGGTAGAGGAAGATGGATAGGTAAGGATGGAGAGAGATAGGAGAGAAGGATAGAGAGATAGAGAGATAAATATATAGAGGGAGAGATGAAGAGGGGGATGGAGAAGTATAGATAGAAAGAGGAAGATAGATGAGGATAAGTATGGAGAGATAGAGATAGGGGGAGATATAAAGAGAGGTATAGATGGAGAGATAGAGAGAAGGATGAGAGATAAAAGGATAGAGATGGATATAGGGAGGGAGAAATAGGGATTGTGGTGAGAGAGAGTTAGAGAGAGGTATATAGATAGAGATAGAGAAGATATATATAACTTGGGAAAGATAGAGGGGTTGTGAGAGAGGTCTAGTGAGAGATATAGAGCAGGATAGATAGAGATATAGATTTATCTAGAGATAGAGATGAATATATGAGGATAGATAGAGAGATAAAGATATAAGGAGAGAAATAAATAGAGATATAGAGATAAGTAGAAGGAGAGATGGAGATGGGGGGAGGATTCTGTAATGGAGCTTCATCTTGTTAAAGGTATGATATATTGATATTTTTGTAACATTTTTTTAAGACCATTTCATTCTCTAGGGGTAAAGGGTGGCTTAACTTGCAACCCATTTTGGTCTAAGTGGGGTATCCTCTTAATGGGGTTTCATAAGAAACATCCTTTAAGAGATTTTTAAAAATTAGCTTCTATAACAATATAATGGCTAGAGAGGGATGGATAGAGAGAGGATAGGAGATAGAGATAGAGATAGAGAAAGGGGTAGAGATAGGTAGAGGAGGAAGATAGGGAGATGGAGCCTCTGTTCATTTTTTTCATGAAAAGCATAATATTAGTGTGTTATAATGTGCTTGTATTATAACACGAGCATGCTATAACATGCTCACATTTTTATCTACTTTTGGTATTGCCAACTCTTAGGGTTGGATTTTCCTTGGACATCCAAACTAAAGGGTTATTAATTTACCTTAGGAATTGAACTAAAAGTGTTGGACTTACATATATCAATGCATGAAGTGATTTTTTTACAAATTTTGAAAACATGACATAGTCTCGAGCATGCTCTCCATTAAGTTTGCATGTCTTTCAATGCCAAGTTAAACAATACAATAACAACATTGAGATCTCACATATTTCTAACCATGAAATTTTTTATTTTTTTTAAATATATTAATTTTTTTATCATTAATTTATTTTGTTAGTGTTTCCATTTTTTTTGAAAAATTTATAAATGGTATTTATGGTTTTAGTTTTTACCCATTCATTAAAATTTGAAACAAATTACATTATTACAAACTAGGCTCTATTTTGTATACATTCATAAAAAAATTATTAGTTTGCAAAAAAACTAAGAGGGTGCATACTCATATTTTTGTTTTTAATGTGTCTACATTGAAAATTATAATTAAAAATTATATATTTATTAAAAAATTAGTATACAAAGCTAGCATAAACTATATGGTGTTTTTGATAAAGGAAAAAATGGGTTTTATAGGGACTCAAAACCATAAAGTTTACAAGCAAGAGAAAAATAAACCATCAGAGTACTCAAAGAAAGGAAGGTTGCAACACAAAAAAAGCCAAAAAAGAACAGTAGCCATCAACCAAGAGACAACAAAGGCCAGCAAGAGACCTGCACAAAAAACAACCAAAGCTACCCTAAGGACTTTAAATTCTCTACAACCTCAGCTTCAAGGTTGCACATCTCCTGGATTCCCTTTTTTAGAACCTGGATCTCCTGAGGCGAAAAATCTGCCTTATTCTTTAGGTTGGCTCTAGTCCTCTTTGATGGGCTAGAATCCCGTTTCTTACTTTTCTCCTTGTCAGCTTCCAAGTCCACAAATAGTTACCCTTGATGGGTATTTTCCAACTTCTCCACCATTGTGCTCAAGATAGTAGCATTTTGTTTCACAATTTTGTGGTTATGCTCCATGACATTTTTCATAGTATCCTTAATTTTTCCAATTTCTCTTTCCAGATGCTTAACCTTATTCTCATTATCCTTCTTCATATTTTCCATGAGCTCAAAAATTCTTTGAAGGTGCTCAGCCATTGACCTCATCTCTTCCATAGTCGACAAAACCCCAGTAGTGTTTTGGGAACCTCCTTTAGCTTCCATCTATTCTAGCTTGTTAGTGATAGCCCTATTTTTTAAGCTGAGGTTCTTTGTCTCATGAAAAACCAACTGCATGATCCTGAAGTAGTCAACAACCCCATTTCTAGTAATAGCCAAAATATCATTAGGAAATTCCTAGTTTGGCTTGAAGTAGTGGTCATCGGGATTAACATCTCTAGGGAATTTGGGTCTATTCTCTTTTTCAGTGGTAGGGTAAGAGGTATAAGAGTCCTTAGTGGCTTTAGGGGAACTAGTGTTATCCTCCAGAGAATCCTCAGAATAAGAAACCAACTTTTCATGGGGGGGTCCTTCTTCTTGATTCTCACTTCCTGAGAAGAGCCAATGGGGGTTTTCACAGTGCAATATTTTTTGTTCACATGATTTCTTAGAAGGGTTTTCTTACTTGAATTTTTGGGGGAGGGAGGATGTTCTTTTTTCCACTTAGTGTCCAAGTCATCTTTTTCCTCAGATGTGCTATTATCAGTATCATATTCTTCTAAGGCCAAAGCCATTATAGGGTTAGACAAGGCTAACATGTTATTAAAATGCTCATGAATAAGTTGAATAAGGCCACTATGCAGGACCAGATTATTCCTAGGACTATTTCTATGTTCTTCAATACTATTATTCAAGGAGAAAAATAGGTAGTGAGGAAAGGAGACCCCATACCTTATGACGAAAATGATTGAGGAGGGAAAAATGGTACCCATAGACTTTGGTAAATCTGCCATCCAACGTAATGTATTCCATAAGTATTCTGAGCACCTCCCTCCAAATCTTCTTGATTCTCCCAACATAAAAATAACTATTAGAAATTTTGACCAACTCCTCCCTTTCGTCATCAGTTTTGGGAAAACTGATAACTGCTTCATCTAAAAAAAATTTGTCATGAAAAAATTCACCCCCTTGGTTGAGAGACCAGTGATTTACCCAATTAGGTTCTCATCAACATTAACATGTCTCCCTGAGAGAAAATTCCACTATTCCTCTAGAGTTTTGCAAAATACTATGCAATTTTTGGGTTTGGACCATGAAGCTTCTAAATGAAAGGTTGCAGCCCACCCCAATCGATTTTCCTCCAAACCTTCAAATTTTTCTTGTGCTTCTCATAGCTAGTCAGCTTCACCCTCTTTTTGGTTCCCCCCATTGTTGGATTAAATTTACTTCTATTGTTAGCAGGGAAAATAACCTAAACCAAGAGCCAGTAGCTGAACCAAAGCACCCACAAAATGTGCCAACCCTTATGGCCTGTAGAGATAATAATGGCGACACCATCACATCAAATGATGTCACAATACCTGGATTTATTTTATTTTATCATCAATAAATGTGGCAACTTTCCCATGAGTGATATCCTAATCTATTAAGGCTCTTACATTAGCTCCCAAATCATTACAATTTTGCAATGTCTGTTGCTCATTTTGTTTGGCCCCCTCATTAGCAAAGTAGTTGGCAATGCTATTTGCTTCCCTAAGGACATGGGATATTCTAACCTTATCAAATTTGGATAAGATAGACATAGCTTCTTTGATCCAAAATTTAAAGGTTTGTGATTTGGGGGAATTTCCAAGGAGACACTCAATATTGTTCTTAGAGTCACCCTCAATCCATATATTTTTGAGGTTCATTGTATTACCAAGATCAATTACCCAGAAATCTCCAATAGCTTTGGCTAAGTGATTGGACTGTGTTCCTAAGGAGATAGCCACCACCACTACAAAATTTCATTAAAGTCTCTTATCACTCCCCCATTCCTAGCCAACCCTAAATCTACCTTGGCCACCCCATCAAAATTAGCTTTTATCCAGCCCCTAGGATGATGGCTCCAATTAACACCTTCATGATTCTTTTTCGATGGTCTTAAGGCCTTAGAAACATCACTTTTGATATTCCAATCTTTAGCCATCTTGAGGTCACAGTTAGAATATACCACTACCTCCATCTTATTCTCATGATAAGGGATGTTATTGAAGTTTTCCACAATTAACTATAAGCTTTCTCATTTAAAATATTCTTCGGAGCTTCCTTTTCCCTAAAGATTCTATTATTTTGTTCCTTCCACACACACCATGCTATATAAGGGAAAGTAAAAGACCATAATCTGTGGATAGAAGGATTCAAGGAAGGGGCATTCCACTAAATAAAAAGGCCTTCGATGGAGCTAGGAAGCATCCACAAGAGGTTCCAAAGAGACAAAAATTTTCCCCAAATTGTAGTCACATATAAACAGTAAAGGAACAGGTGGTTTGTAGTTTTCGCTTCTTCCTTACATAGGTAACATCAATTAGGGATCTAGATGCCACACTTACAGAGATTATCAATGGTGAGAATTTTATTCTAAAGAAGGATCCAAAAAAATATGTTAACTTTAGGAGTCAACTGTTTAATCCAATATTTTTTTGAAAAGGAAGAGGGGGCAGGAGAAAGAGACAACAAAGAGATAGCCGAAGAAACCGAGATGCTACCCAGAGGGTTAGCCATCCAAACTAAAATATCATCCTATTGACTCAACCCCATCCTAGCTTCCATTCGAGAAGATTGAATCGGTGCAAGATCCAAACTAATCTGTTGTAGATTCACTTAACCTCCATTTCTCCAGCAGTCCTTAACATGAGTCCCAAAAGTTCCTTGCAGGTATCAACCCACCTATTAAAATTTTCATACAAAATTAGGGGCTCCTTCATTATCCATATATCTTCCCAAAAACTAGCTTGATTCCCACTTCTTATGCTCCACCTAACTCCCAAATCCATAATATTTCTCCCTCTAATCATATCATTCTAGAAAGTCGATCCATGAGGTAGAATTGGAGAATCAAGAAAAGTCTTGAGAGATCCAATATTAGCCATATATTTTCTCTTTAAAATATTGTTCCATTCTCCATTAGATGA
>VDFB02083644.1:0-24799 GCA_007258455.2 Sequoia sempervirens
AAGAATGGAGAGGAGGTGCGTTTAATTATGATATTTCAAATTTCATTAATAAAAAAATTGGTTATATGATGGTGGGAGTTTTTCTTTATAATAGTGCAATTAGTATATTTATATCAATTTTCACTTAGTTGTGGGTTTGTTTTAGTAGAATGTCTTGATACAATTATATATTTCAATAAGTTGCACATTTTTATGTTAAGTTTGGTGCATAATCTAATGCTTCTCTCTATTTATTTGTCTTATTGAAAGTTAGAACATGCTAATTAAAATTTGTGAGTCATTTAGGTATAAATGTTTTAGTTGAAATAGTTTTGATGACAGTCGTGCAACTGTTTTGAGTCATTTGTAAAGCCCTTTGTTATGGAAATTTGATCAAGTCTAAATTTCAAGCATTCCAAAATGAGATTTTAATTGCCAAATTTCCATGGTCATAAATGATTTAGGTGTGAAATTGATTGTTTTGAGTCATTGAATTATTGTTCTAAATTAAATCTCCAAAACACAACAATAAAGAGATTTGACTATATAACTTGAGGAATCAGGATTTGCTTGCACATTTACACTTGGTGCTAACATCCAAGTAAAGGTTGAAATCTTGATGACATGCTTATGTGGTGGGAAATCAAACCTTTCAAGAACTTTTGCATCATGTGCAATTGTGTAGTTGATCCCCAAAACCTTGTTTACTTGAATTACACTAGGAATTTTCTCTATATTTTAACTCTCCCTATTTCATGCTCGATGCTTATAGAACCTTGATTTGGTCAAAGTATCAAGATATTTTATCCTCTTCACACATTTTTTTTCTTTCTGGTGCAAATGTCCCCACAACCTTGAATAGCTAATTAGCCTTATACTACAAAGGTTTCATCTCAATTAACCATCATTCTCTATTTTATGCAAAGATGCATGATATCCCCAAAACCCTAATTAACCCTAAATCTTGCTTGAATCATAATTCACCTTCTATATATTGTATCTATTTACCATTTGCTAAACTTTTATTCTCCCGTCTACAACCTAACCTCCCATTCCCTTGACATGCCCTAGCTCTATTTATTTATAGGTATTCAATTAAATTAGGAAGCAAAAGACATTGGTTCTTCTCATCTCACATTCCACCTAATCCCAAATGGGCCTACTTGGGTCCCAAAATCATAGATCAACAATCCTCTAATATAATCATATTTTCAAGTGGATAGGGCATAGGCTGATTACTAAAATGTGAATGATTAAAGGCCAATTTCTAAAAATAATTTCCTACCCTTTGGGGTGAACTAGACTTGGGAAGTTATTCCCAAAGGCACACTTAAGCCTAAGACTTTTCACTAGGTTATAAACTAACTAGTTGTATTTAAAACCTCTTCTCAAGCTAACAACTATATCAATACACATCTGCAGGATGAATGCATAGATGACATGATTATTTAGAATAGTGGCTATTAGAGTTCACTTAAAATATTCCCTAGAATTTAAATCACCAAATCATGAAAATCATAGAGAGCTCTAATCTATTTATATACTACTAAAGGTGATAGATATTCGATTTAGGAGTTTGTTTGATCATTGAACTCTAAGAATGTTGTTTATTTTGATGGATAATAGTGTCCTAGATTGCAAGAAAGAAAAGGACACACTTACAAATAACAACTATAACTAGATTCATGTACATGCATAAATCAAGGATGTTATGCCATAAAAATATGCATAATAATACTACAAAAATCCACATGAAAAAAAAAGAATGACCACCACAAAAGCTTTGCAATGATTTAAAAGTTTCTCACATTTATCAAGCCCCTATTACATTCATGTGATTGAATGTGACAAGAGGAAAACTATAAATAGGTTTGAGAGCTCCCCTAGAGATTCACAAACTATCATGGAGATAGTCTTACTAACATAATTACCAAATGATTTACAAAAATATGCTCTTTAACGAACAAAATAGACCTATAAAACTTGAAACCCTATACCCATTTTCAACTTCTTCACATGGCCTTGTGCGTGGACTTGTGCCTTTGATGGGCTTAATATCATTTTAATGTAATTTAAGGGAGATTAAATCTCACCAAATTCAATCCTTGGTCATTTATGATACCTCTAAAAGTGTAGGGGAGGTAAGTGAAATAGTGCATATGAGCATTAAGGGTTTACAAAAACTCATGCTTAAATTGTGCTAAAAAAAAAAAAGTGAACTTACAATCTTGACAACAAGACTTCAAAAAATGACATACAAGGATGAAAAGAAGGATTGAGAATCAAGAATCAAGGTTGTGAAGGGTAAGGTGCATATTGGGGAAGAGGGTATGGGAAAATTTGAAAACCTACAAAATGTGGATAAAGTAGTTAGTAATCAGAACTAGGTACAACATGCTATAAAAGGAGAGGAAGTGGGAATGGAAATAGTGAACATATTAGGGATCAAGGATCAAGGATGTGCACTAGCATATCCCTCTAGGGGTAAGTGCATGGAAATGGGGGACCAAAAATGGGTCTTAAGTGGTCACTTTTTTTTTTGAAATCAAGAAAGAGTTACCTTGGATGAGAAATTGAAGATAGTTACACTTAAAATTTTAAGATGCAACAAAAACAAGAGTCATGTAGTGCTCTTATTTTGATAATAGGGGTAAATATTTTTGACCCGGAGCTATGAACTGGTGAGGTCACAAATGGGGGACGCCATCCCCACTATAAATTCTCAATAATTACACCCCAATGGGGTTTGAACCTTGATAGCAACAATAACAACACAACAATTTAACCATCACACTATGCCACTATTGATGTATAGTTCTCTGAATCTACTTTCTAAATGACTATTTTTTCAAATATGGTAGAGATTAAGGGGTTCAAAAAGGGGGAACACACAAATTAGTCATTTCTTTTCAAATAAACATAACATAGTGTTTGGTGTGGCCCCCCTAAAATGTTAACTTTTTTTAGTATTTCAAAAATTGATTTGGTGAGAAATTAGCTAAAACCTTGTAGTTTATCCCCAATTTTTTTGCTAATTTTTTAATGAATATATGTTTTTTACTAATTTTTAAAGTGGGCACATCCTGAAAAATAGAAATTTGAGTGTGCTCCTCCCTTTTTTTTGAAAACTAATCAAACTTCATGTTTTTTGAATATGTGTAGAATGGATTCTATTTTCTAAACATGTAATTTATTTGAAATTTTGATGAACAATTATAAAATAAAGTAAAAAATGCCAAACATTGGTTTTTGACAAAAAACAGATACACCAACAAAAGAAATTAAAGATGAAAACCTTAACATACTCAAAATGTGAAAAAAAATAGATGGTTAGATAGCTAAGAGAGGGCAAAAAAATTGCTATGGTATTTTTCAACTTGACATTGAAACACATGCAAACCTAATAGGGAGCATGCTTGAGATTATGTCAATTTTTTTAGAATATGTAAAAACATGTCTTTGGACATTGGAAAGTCAATCTAAGCCTTTAGGTTGGAAGCCCAAGGAAAATCCAAGCCAAAGTCTTGGAAATTTCTGAAGCAAACGAAAACACGTGCACATTACAGCGTGCTCGCATTATTTGAATGCTTGCACAAAATGCGAGCATGCTATATAATGTGCTTGCATTATGTGAGTGCACAAAATGCGAGCGCATTATAATGTGCTCATGTTTTCTTTTCTTTCTCTTTCTCCTTGTCATTCAACGAAAGTATAAGTTAACATTTACATATGGACATTTACTTTCTTTATATTTTAAGTTTTATTTCATGTATATAGTTTCAAGATGTTTAAGAGCGGTTTTCGATCTCTAGGAGTTATAATGCAAATTCTAATTTTTGGATGATCTTATAATTTTTTAACTACTTTTCTCATTCCTCTGAAAGAAATAAGGAATCTAATTTATTAATTCAAAATTTATTATTTTTATTTTTTTGTTGTTGGCATGGTAGAGGGAGAAATAACACATTATGGTTGTATTAAGGAAGTAGACTATTCGGATAAAATTTATATAATTTGGGATAAATAATTTAGATTAAAGTAATAGTTAGTTGGTAAGTAATGATGGTATTTAGTTTTAAAATTAATGTGGACATATATATTTTTTATGTAGTGTAAAATTTTATTGTTATGGTGTAGAAAAATAAATAATTTAAATAAGTTTTTTTCCAAATTTTGTAGGTCTATTACTATTTTAGGATCAATTATAGACCTTATACTCACTTCTACAAGTGATGTGGCTCACATATCTAAACTAGTAAATCTTACACTTTTGTTCTTCAATTCAACTCAAGTGTTGCTCATTGTTGATTGCTAAGGAATAACACCTTTTTAAAATAGCTTGGGGAGGCTATCAAATTGCTAGAGTTAATTTCTCTTTGATCAACCCCCTAGAAAGACTAGTTTTATGGTCATGGAAATAATTGAGGACAAAAAAATTTAGTCATGCAATTTCCCTAGAATAATGATGTATCCTTTGATTCATTTTAGGTGCTTCGTTCAAAGTGTTTCTAGCATGCCCATTCTTCAAATGCATATGTTTTTTAGATATGAGAGGATGTGTAATAAATGTAAATGTATTTATTTAGATACAATTAAATAGAAATTAATCATGCCTAATGTGTACCAAGTTGACTTAAGATAGGAAATTAATTGGCCAAAATTTGAATTTGTGTCTTTTATTTTTGGTGATTAGATCTATGGGTCTAGTTATAAGTATTGATCATAATGGTCATGTAGCTATAAGTATTGTTGACATATGCACTCATAAAGAGAGGTATTTCTAAGCTAGTAATATGATCTCTTGGAAACTCATGTTGAATAATGTTAAATATTTTCACTATGTGAGGGTTGGGGATTTTCCCCCTCATTTTCAGGTACTTAAAGCTCAACAATGTCACTAGTCTTTCCTACACCCAACTCCTTAACAACTTCATTAACCTCTAGTATAGTGAATACTTTCATTGCCGGGGGCTAGGGGCATCACTTAACTCTTGACTACAACTCTTACAAATATTTTTCATATTTAAACCATCTAGTGACTAATATATATATATATATATTCTTGACTAAAGTTCCCTTCCAAATAGTTTTTGGTTATTCTTCCCTTGATATATTAGCTCTTGTCTCCTTGTGTTCATGAACACTTTTTTTTTTACTTTTACAATAATCTTGAATAACTTTATGTTCACATTTTCTTTACTTAGCTCTTTAAGAAGTCTCCTTACATCTTTGTAGTCCTCATCAAACCAAACATTTTCCATTAAATAATGTATTTTCTTCTTTTTATTCTTTTCCCTTTTACAACTCTCAAGTGCCTCTTGAATTAGGCTTGTTAGCTCATGACTTTTTTGGATCTTATGACATATTTTTCCTTTTCTTTCTACATTAATTGCTTTAATGTGTCCTTGAAGATATCATAGTTTGTTTTGGGTTAAAATAATTTTCCTTTTGTTGGGGTTGGTGATTATGTTGTTTCTTTAATATATGTTGATTATTTTTCTACCAAGATAACCTTAGCCATACTAGACTATGGTTTGATTTTAAATCTCTAAGGAGATTTAATTGGTATGAGTTTTCCATAGTCCATTAGATTGATATGTGCAATATTTTGGTTTAAATTGTGTATCTTTTTTGCTCAATATCTCGAATCACACTCAGTGATCCATTGTCGAGAAGAGGAAAATGATGGATCATTGAGTGTGATCTGAATGTTGAGCAAAAAACATACATAGTTTAAATCAAAATCTTGCACATATCACTCTAAGGGGATATTCAATCACAACCTCCATCATCCTTTCAATCAATCTTTGTGAACAAATGGCATAATCAAGAATACTTGATTTGTTGGAGGTCTTGCATATATAACCTCTAGAGTTCTTCCATTTTTCAATACAATTAAAATGTCACATAGCACAAGTAATTCATCACCAAAATTGATTTTCTTCTTAAGTATGTTGTATAGGATTGTTATCCTCCTTGCTACATAAAATATTAAATTGTTCATTTGTTGTCCTCGCATTGAAATCTCTCTAAAAGATGAAATATCTTATTTAGTGTTGTATAAGGATCCTAATCATCCAACCCATCTATTTTTAGGTTTTTAACATTTGGGGAACAAAACAACGCAGTTCTTATGTGTTGAATCTCTCTAATATTTTAAACTAAATGTATTGCTCATTTGTGTCCTCATTTTTCAATTAAATATTTCTTTCTATTATTTTATTAAGACTATTATGCCACCACAAAACCATTATTTTTCAATGAATGATTAATATAAAAAAATATCGATCATCCTCCTCATTTTAACTCAAACAATTAATAATTTGAAGAAAACTTCAAAACAACTAATACATAAGGAGATTCCATGTTAATAACCCCAAAAATACCGAGCGAGCTTGTTGAGGAAAAATAATTTTACTCTTAAAAATGTTGAGCCAAAATTTTCCATAATAAATTTTATCATATCAAAAAACAGGCCTACGAGGTATAAATCCGCGCAGTCTTTCAGGAGGATCCATTATTTCCTAATTGGCTAAAATAATCTCTCAAAAAAATCTTCTGGCATAAAGCACCGAATAATCAATATAAGCCCAGAAACCCGAGTAGACTGCAATCTTTTTAACAATAGTTGAGAAACTGAAACTTATTGCTCAGTTATTGATCAATTTAAACCCAAAAATCCCACTAAACAGCAATGAATGTGAGGACATCAGGGAAAAATGTAAATTTATAAGAGTGCAGATAAAATTGTTAACAAGAATTCCCAGATTTCCGAAGGCCTAAGTTATTCTACTCGCTTTTACCTTAATTACTCTGATCTTTGTTTCATCGTTTGGTTTTAGAATTATTTATTCCTCTCTGTTTTGTTAATTATTCTTTTTAATTTCTCTTTAAATTAAAAATCATAAAAAAATACTTTAAAATATAATATATTTTGTTATTTTTTATTTTTTATTTACAAAACTTCACTAAGTATTTAAAGAAACAAAAATATATCCTTTCTTAAAAAAATAAAAATCCAAATTTCATTTGACCCTTCTAAAGTACTCAATACCTTTAAAATTTTACAAAAATATATTTTATAAATGAAATATAAGCACTTATTCATTTAAAAAAAAATCAATCTCTACAATTTTTCGATATATAACTACAAATATTCTAACTAAAAATTTCCCTGTACAGATTTACAATTATAGATGTATATTTCATAATTTACAGATTTAAATGGTAAAATTACATCATTATATCCCTCACAGTCGAGAGAGGGGCCAGAAATGTGAATTCTTGAAGCAAAAGACGGCATGCATGCGCCCTTGATGATCATCTTCTTCTTCTATCTCTGCATCTTCCATCAGATCATCCATTAAACAACAATCTTAGATTATTTCCTAGGTAATTGGCTAAAATAATCTCTCAAAAAAATCTTCTGTACAAAACACTGAACAAAGTGAAGTAGCAGGGCCACCAAAGCGAGTAAGAAACCCTAACATCACCGCTATCGAAAGAAGAATCCTTGCATAGTAATCGAGGCATCTGATTAATCCTGGAAAAAACCTTCAGTGGAAAACACATGCCAGAAAGGCAACGAGAGATCCAACAAGAGCAGCTGCCACAGATGGCACCACCGCCACATAGGCAGCGCCAGTAATCAGTGATGGACTGGGCGCTTCTGCCTCCTCTGCACCGAATACCGCTGATATCATCAGTATCATCATGATCACGGCCAAAACTAGTGCTGCTCCTGCCATTTCCACACCCGCTATATTAAAAATAACAAATTGACTACAAGAAGATCTGCAGCAAAGGATGTTTGATTTCTGTGTAAGAAGACAGAAAAGTAGGAATAGATTGAGGAGGATGGGAGGAGAAGGGGGTTTCAATGCTCTGTTTTGCCCTCCCTGGCCAACGGACAGGTTAGTAAAAGGACAATAAAGTCGAAAGAGGTAGTTGTGGGACCATGTCCCGTAATGTCCCGTTGGAGCCCTATGAGTGGTTGGTAATGTACTGGTAGCATGACAAGATTATGTTTTGTTATGTGGTGGGGATGGGCATGCGGTGTAAGGGGTAAGTTGTAAAAAGTGTTTTCAATTTTCTTAAAGAATGGGGTTGTCTCATTATGTGCAGGGATAGCGGAGGAGATTTAGTCGTGGGTTTGCTTCTCGTGGGTTTGTTCCTCGTGGTCTTGGGTTTGATTCCGAGGGTCGGTGTGAACCGATGCACAGTGCTTAAGGGGAGTGTTGTACATCCCCGGGGGACTAGTCTCGCCTCAACTCGCCCCTCACTGGAGTTGGACTGGGCAGCGGGGATACCTTGGGTAAAAGAATGGAGAGGAGGTGCGTTTAATTATGATATTTCAAATTTCATTAATAAAAAAATTGGTTATATGATGGTGGGAGTTTTTCTTTATAATAGTGCAATTAGTATATTTATATCAATTTTCACTTAGTTGTGGGTTTGTTTTAGTAGAATGTCTTGATACAATTATATATTTCAATAAGTTGCACATTTTTATGTTAAGTTTGGTGCATAATCTAATGCTTCTCTCTATTTATTTGTCTTATTGAAAGTTAGAACATGCTAATTAAAATTTGTGAGTCATTTAGGTATAAATGTTTTAGTTGAAATAGTTTTGATGACAGTCGTGCAACTGTTTTGAGTCATTTGTAAAGCCCTTTGTTATGGAAATTTGATCAAGTCTAAATTTCAAGCATTCCAAAATGAGATTTTAATTGCCAAATTTCCATGGTCATAAATGATTTAGGTGTGAAATTGATTGTTTTGAGTCATTGAATTATTGTTCTAAATTAAATCTCCAAAACACAACAATAAAGAGATTTGACTATATAACTTGAGGAATCAGGATTTGCTTGCACATTTACACTTGGTGCTAACATCCAAGTAAAGGTTGAAATCTTGATGACATGCTTATGTGGTGGGAAATCAAACCTTTCAAGAACTTTTGCATCATGTGCAATTGTGTAGTTGATCCCCAAAACCTTGTTTACTTGAATTACACTAGGAATTTTCTCTATATTTTAACTCTCCCTATTTCATGCTCGATGCTTATAGAACCTTGATTTGGTCAAAGTATCAAGATATTTTATCCTCTTCACACATTTTTTTTCTTTCTGGTGCAAATGTCCCCACAACCTTGAATAGCTAATTAGCCTTATACTACAAAGGTTTCATCTCAATTAACCATCATTCTCTATTTTATGCAAAGATGCATGATATCCCCAAAACCCTAATTAACCCTAAATCTTGCTTGAATCATAATTCACCTTCTATATATTGTATCTATTTACCATTTGCTAAACTTTTATTCTCCCGTCTACAACCTAACCTCCCATTCCCTTGACATGCCCTAGCTCTATTTATTTATAGGTATTCAATTAAATTAGGAAGCAAAAGACATTGGTTCTTCTCATCTCACATTCCACCTAATCCCAAATGGGCCTACTTGGGTCCCAAAATCATAGATCAACAATCCTCTAATATAATCATATTTTCAAGTGGATAGGGCATAGGCTGATTACTAAAATGTGAATGATTAAAGGCCAATTTCTAAAAATAATTTCCTACCCTTTGGGGTGAACTAGACTTGGGAAGTTATTCCCAAAGGCACACTTAAGCCTAAGACTTTTCACTAGGTTATAAACTAACTAGTTGTATTTAAAACCTCTTCTCAAGCTAACAACTATATCAATACACATCTGCAGGATGAATGCATAGATGACATGATTATTTAGAATAGTGGCTATTAGAGTTCACTTAAAATATTCCCTAGAATTTAAATCACCAAATCATGAAAATCATAGAGAGCTCTAATCTATTTATATACTACTAAAGGTGATAGATATTCGATTTAGGAGTTTGTTTGATCATTGAACTCTAAGAATGTTGTTTATTTTGATGGATAATAGTGTCCTAGATTGCAAGAAAGAAAAGGACACACTTACAAATAACAACTATAACTAGATTCATGTACATGCATAAATCAAGGATGTTATGCCATAAAAATATGCATAATAATACTACAAAAATCCACATGAAAAAAAAAGAATGACCACCACAAAAGCTTTGCAATGATTTAAAAGTTTCTCACATTTATCAAGCCCCTATTACATTCATGTGATTGAATGTGACAAGAGGAAAACTATAAATAGGTTTGAGAGCTCCCCTAGAGATTCACAAACTATCATGGAGATAGTCTTACTAACATAATTACCAAATGATTTACAAAAATATGCTCTTTAACGAACAAAATAGACCTATAAAACTTGAAACCCTATACAAATATTTGAAACTTAACACATTTAACAACCATTATAAGAAAATAAATGATGAATCTTTTTTACATCTTGCATTCCTATATTTGTAGCACCTCATTTACATGCATTTGGTAGTTAATTGGAAATCGCAAAATTTATTTTCTATATAAGGCATTTAATGTGCCAACACATCCTTCTATAATGAAATCATCCTTGGATTTAGTTCTAGATAAGCTAGGTCAACCAAAACATCATTTCCATGTTTGTAGAGTAGCTTGGTACCATTGATGGTGTTGAGGCGCCCATACCCATTTTCAACTTCTTCACATGGCCTTGTGCGTGGACTTGTGCCTTTGATGGGCTTAATATCATTTTAATGTAATTTAAGGGAGATTAAATCTCACCAAATTCAATCCTTGGTCATTTATGATACCTCTAAAAGTGTAGGGGAGGTAAGTGAAATAGTGCATATGAGCATTAAGGGTTTACAAAAACTCATGCTTAAATTGTGCTAAAAAAAAAAAAGTGAACTTACAATCTTGACAACAAGACTTCAAAAAATGACATACAAGGATGAAAAGAAGGATTGAGAATCAAGAATCAAGGTTGTGAAGGGTAAGGTGCATATTGGGGAAGAGGGTATGGGAAAATTTGAAAACCTACAAAATGTGGATAAAGTAGTTAGTAATCAGAACTAGGTACAACATGCTATAAAAGGAGAGGAAGTGGGAATGGAAATAGTGAACATATTAGGGATCAAGGATCAAGGATGTGCACTAGCATATCCCTCTAGGGGTAAGTGCATGGAAATGGGGGACCAAAAATGGGTCTTAAGTGGTCACTTTTTTTTTTGAAATCAAGAAAGAGTTACCTTGGATGAGAAATTGAAGATAGTTACACTTAAAATTTTAAGATGCAACAAAAACAAGAGTCATGTAGTGCTCTTATTTTGATAATAGGGGTAAATATTTTTGACCCGGAGCTATGAACTGGTGAGGTCACAAATGGGGGACGCCATCCCCACTATAAATTCTCAATAATTACACCCCAATGGGGTTTGAACCTTGATAGCAACAATAACAACACAACAATTTAACCATCACACTATGCCACTATTGATGTATAGTTCTCTGAATCTACTTTCTAAATGACTATTTTTTCAAATATGGTAGAGATTAAGGGGTTCAAAAAGGGGGAACACACAAATTAGTCATTTCTTTTCAAATAAACATAACATAGTGTTTGGTGTGGCCCCCCTAAAATGTTAACTTTTTTTAGTATTTCAAAAATTGATTTGGTGAGAAATTAGCTAAAACCTTGTAGTTTATCCCCAATTTTTTTGCTAATTTTTTAATGAATATATGTTTTTTACTAATTTTTAAAGTGGGCACATCCTGAAAAATAGAAATTTGAGTGTGCTCCTCCCTTTTTTTTGAAAACTAATCAAACTTCATGTTTTTTGAATATGTGTAGAATGGATTCTATTTTCTAAACATGTAATTTATTTGAAATTTTGATGAACAATTATAAAATAAAGTAAAAAATGCCAAACATTGGTTTTTGACAAAAAACAGATACACCAACAAAAGAAATTAAAGATGAAAACCTTAACATACTCAAAATGTGAAAAAAAATAGATGGTTAGATAGCTAAGAGAGGGCAAAAAAATTGCTATGGTATTTTTCAACTTGACATTGAAACACATGCAAACCTAATAGGGAGCATGCTTGAGATTATGTCAATTTTTTTAGAATATGTAAAAACATGTCTTTGGACATTGGAAAGTCAATCTAAGCCTTTAGGTTGGAAGCCCAAGGAAAATCCAAGCCAAAGTCTTGGAAATTTCTGAAGCAAACGAAAACACGTGCACATTACAGCGTGCTCGCATTATTTGAATGCTTGCACAAAATGCGAGCATGCTATATAATGTGCTTGCATTATGTGAGTGCACAAAATGCGAGCGCATTATAATGTGCTCATGTTTTCTTTTCTTTCTCTTTCTCCTTGTCATTCAACGAAAGTATAAGTTAACATTTACATATGGACATTTACTTTCTTTATATTTTAAGTTTTATTTCATGTATATAGTTTCAAGATGTTTAAGAGCGGTTTTCGATCTCTAGGAGTTATAATGCAAATTCTAATTTTTGGATGATCTTATAATTTTTTAACTACTTTTCTCATTCCTCTGAAAGAAATAAGGAATCTAATTTATTAATTCAAAATTTATTATTTTTATTTTTTTGTTGTTGGCATGGTAGAGGGAGAAATAACACATTATGGTTGTATTAAGGAAGTAGACTATTCGGATAAAATTTATATAATTTGGGATAAATAATTTAGATTAAAGTAATAGTTAGTTGGTAAGTAATGATGGTATTTAGTTTTAAAATTAATGTGGACATATATATTTTTTATGTAGTGTAAAATTTTATTGTTATGGTGTAGAAAAATAAATAATTTAAATAAGTTTTTTTCCAAATTTTGTAGGTCTATTACTATTTTAGGATCAATTATAGACCTTATACTCACTTCTACAAGTGATGTGGCTCACATATCTAAACTAGTAAATCTTACACTTTTGTTCTTCAATTCAACTCAAGTGTTGCTCATTGTTGATTGCTAAGGAATAACACCTTTTTAAAATAGCTTGGGGAGGCTATCAAATTGCTAGAGTTAATTTCTCTTTGATCAACCCCCTAGAAAGACTAGTTTTATGGTCATGGAAATAATTGAGGACAAAAAAATTTAGTCATGCAATTTCCCTAGAATAATGATGTATCCTTTGATTCATTTTAGGTGCTTCGTTCAAAGTGTTTCTAGCATGCCCATTCTTCAAATGCATATGTTTTTTAGATATGAGAGGATGTGTAATAAATGTAAATGTATTTATTTAGATACAATTAAATAGAAATTAATCATGCCTAATGTGTACCAAGTTGACTTAAGATAGGAAATTAATTGGCCAAAATTTGAATTTGTGTCTTTTATTTTTGGTGATTAGATCTATGGGTCTAGTTATAAGTATTGATCATAATGGTCATGTAGCTATAAGTATTGTTGACATATGCACTCATAAAGAGAGGTATTTCTAAGCTAGTAATATGATCTCTTGGAAACTCATGTTGAATAATGTTAAATATTTTCACTATGTGAGGGTTGGGGATTTTCCCCCTCATTTTCAGGTACTTAAAGCTCAACAATGTCACTAGTCTTTCCTACACCCAACTCCTTAACAACTTCATTAACCTCTAGTATAGTGAATACTTTCATTGCCGGGGGCTAGGGGCATCACTTAACTCTTGACTACAACTCTTACAAATATTTTTCATATTTAAACCATCTAGTGACTAATATATATATATATATATTCTTGACTAAAGTTCCCTTCCAAATAGTTTTTGGTTATTCTTCCCTTGATATATTAGCTCTTGTCTCCTTGTGTTCATGAACACTTTTTTTTTTACTTTTACAATAATCTTGAATAACTTTATGTTCACATTTTCTTTACTTAGCTCTTTAAGAAGTCTCCTTACATCTTTGTAGTCCTCATCAAACCAAACATTTTCCATTAAATAATGTATTTTCTTCTTTTTATTCTTTTCCCTTTTACAACTCTCAAGTGCCTCTTGAATTAGGCTTGTTAGCTCATGACTTTTTTGGATCTTATGACATATTTTTCCTTTTCTTTCTACATTAATTGCTTTAATGTGTCCTTGAAGATATCATAGTTTGTTTTGGGTTAAAATAATTTTCCTTTTGTTGGGGTTGGTGATTATGTTGTTTCTTTAATATATGTTGATTATTTTTCTACCAAGATAACCTTAGCCATACTAGACTATGGTTTGATTTTAAATCTCTAAGGAGATTTAACTGGTATGAGTTTTCCATAGTCCATTAGATTGATATGTGCAATATTTTGGTTTAAATTGTGTATCTTTTGCTCAATATCTCGAATCACACTCAGTGATCCATTGTCAAGAAGAGGAAAATGATGGATCATTGAGTGTGATCTGAATGTTGAGCAAAAAAATACATAGTTTAAATCAAAATCTTGCACATATCACTCTAAGGGGATATTCAATCACAACCTCCATCATCCTTTCAATCAATCTTTGTGAACAAATGGCATAATCAAGAATACATGATTTGTTGGAGGTATTGCATATATAACCTCTAGAGTTCTTCCATTTTTCAATACCATTAAAATGTCACATAGCACAAGTAATTCATCACCAAAATTGATTTTCTTCTTAAGTATGTTGTATAGGATTATTATCCTCCTTGCTACATAAAATATTAAATTGTTCATTTGTTGTCCTCGCATTGAAATCTCTCTAAAAGATGAAATATCTTATTTAGTGTTGTATAAGGATCCTAATCATCCAACCCATCTTTTTTTAGGTTTTTAACATTTGGGGAACAAAACAACGCAGTTCTTATGTGTTGAATCTCTCTGATATTTTAAACTAAATGTATTGCTCATTTGTGTCCTCATTTTTCAATTAAATATTTCTTTCTATTATTTTATTAAGACTATTATGCCACCACAAAACCATTATTCTTCAATGAATGATTAATATAAAAAAATATCGATCATCCTCCTCATTTTAACTCAAAACAATTAATAATTTGAAGAAAACTTCAAAACAACTAATACATAAGGAGATTCCATGTTAATAAGCCCAAAAATACCGAGCGAGCTTGTTGAGGAAAAATAATTTTACTCTTAAAAATGTAAGAGTTGAGCCAAAATTTTCCATAATAAATTTTATCATATCAAAAAACAGGCCTACGAGGTATAAATCCGCGCAGTCTTTCAGGAGGATCCATTATTTCCTAATTGGCTAAGATAATCTCTCAAAAAAATCTTCTGTACAAAACACTGAACAAAGTGAAGTAGCAGGGCCACCAAAGCGAGTAACAAACCCTAATATCGCAGCAATCGAAAGAAGAATCCTTGCATAGTAATGGAGGCATTTGATTAATCCTGGAAAAAACCTTCAGTGGAAAACACATGCCAGAAAGGCAACGAGAGATCCAACAAGAGCAGCTGCCACAGATGGCACCACCGCCACATAAGCAGCGCCAGTAATCAGTGATGGACTGGGCGCCTCTGCCTCCTCCGCACCGAATACCGCTGATATCATCAGTATCATCATAATCACGGCCAAAACTAGTGCTGCTCCTGCCATTTCCACACCCACTATATTACAAATAACAAATTGACTACAAGAAGATCTGCAGCAAAGGATGTTTGATTTCTGTACAAGAAGACAGAAGAGTAGGAACGCATTGAGGAGAATGGGAGGAGAAGAGGGTTTTAATGCTCTGTTTTGCCCTCCCTGGCCAACGGACAGGTAAGTGAAAAGGAGAATAAAGTCGAAAGAGGCAGTTGTGGGACCATGTCCGGTAATGTCCCGTTGGAGCCCTATGAGTGGTTGGTAATGTACTGGTGGCATGACAAGATTATGTTTTGTTATGTGGTGGGGATGGTCATGCGGTGTAACGGTAAGTTGTAAAAAGTGTTTTCAATTTTCTTAAAGAATGGGGGTTGTCTCATTATGTGCAGGGTTAGCGGAGGAGATTTAGTCGTGGGTTTGTTCCTCGTGGTCTTGGGTTTGATTCTGAGGGTCAGTTTGAACCGATGCACGGTGTTTAAGGAGAGTGTTGTACATCCCCGAGGGACTAGTCTTGCCTCAACTCGCCCCTCACTGGAGTTGGATTGGGCAGTGGGGATACCTTGGGTAAAAGAACGGAAAGGAGTGTTTAATTATGACATTTTAACTTTCATTAATAGAAAAATTGGTTATATGATGGTGGGAGTTTTTCTTTATAATAGTGAAATTAGTATATTTATATCAATTTTCACTCTGTTGTGGGTTTCTTTTAGTAGAATGTCTTGATAAAATTATATATTTCAATAAGTTGCACATTTTTATGTTAAGTTTGGTGCATAATCTAATGCTTCTCTCTATTTATTTGTCTTACTGAAAGTTTGAACGTGCTAATTAAAATTTGTGAGTCATCTAGGTATAAATGTTTTAGTTGAAATAGTTTTGATGACAGTCGTGCAACTGTTTTGAGTCATTTGTAAAGCTCTTTGTTATGGAAATTTGATCAAGTCTAAATTTCAAGCATTCCAAAATGAGATTTTAATTGCCAAATTTCCATGGTCATAAATGATTTAGGTGTGAAATTGATTGTTTTGAGTCATTGAATTATTGTTCTAAATTAAATCTCCAAGACACAACAATCAAGAGATTTGACTATATAACTTGAGGAATCAAGATTTGCTTGCACATTTACACTTGGTGCTAACATCCAAGTAAAGGTTGAAATCTTGATGACATGCTTATGTGGTGGGAAATCAAACCTTTCAAGAACTTTTGCATCATGTGCAATTGTGTAGTTGATCCCCAAAACCTTGTTTACTTGAATTACACTAGGAATTGTCTCTATATTTTCACTCTTCCTATTTCATGCTCGATGCTTATAGAACCTTGATTTGGTCAAAGTATCAAGATATTTTATCCTCTTCACACATTTTTTCTTTCTAGTGCAAATGTCCCCACAACCTTGAATAGCTAATTAGCCTTATACTACAAATATTTCATCTCAATTAAGCACCATTCTCTATTTTGTGCAAAGATGCATGATATCCCCAAAACCCTAATTAACCCTATATCTTACTTGAATCATAATTCACCTTCTACATATTGTATCTATTTCCCATTTGCTAAACTTTTATTCTCCCCTCTACAACCTAACCTCCCATTCCCTTGACATGCCCTAGCTCTATTTATTTATAGGTATTCATTTAAATTGGGAAGCAAAAGACATTGGTTCTTCTCATCTCACATTCCACCGAATCTCAAATGGGCCTACTTGGGTCCCAAAATAATAGATCAACAATCCTCTAATATAATCATATTTTCAAGAGGATAGGGCATAGGTTGATTAATAAAATATGGATGATTAAAGGCCAATTTCTAAAAATAATTTCCTACCCTTTGGGGTGAACTAGACAAGTGGGAAGTTATTCCCAAAGGCACCCTCAATAGGATGTCAAATAGAGTATGATAGATGAAACTAAACCAACTATAGTTATACCCAATGTACACTTAAGCCTAAGACTTTTCACTAGGTTACAAACTAACTAGTTGTAATTAAAACCTCTTCTCAAGCTAACAACTATATCAATGCACATCTACAGGATGAATGCATAGATGACATGACTTTTTAGAATAGTGGCTATTAGAGTTCACTTAAAATATTCCCTAGAATTTAAATCACCAAATCATGAAAATCATAGAGAGCTCTAATCTATTTATATACTACTAAAGGTGATGGATATTGAATTTAGGAGTTTGTTTGATCATTGAACTCTAAGAATGTTGTTTATTTTGATGGATAATAGAGTCCTAGATTGCAAGAAAGAAAAGGACACACTTACAAATAACAACTATAACTAGATTCATGTACATGCATAAATCAAGGATGTTATGCCATAAAATTATGCATAATAATACTACAACAATCCAATTGAAAAAAAGAATGAACACCACAAAAGCTTTGCAATGATTTAAAAGTTTCTCACATTTATCAAGCCCCTATTAAATTCACGTGATTGAATGTGACAAGAGGAAAACTATAAATAGGTTTGAGAGTTCCCCTAAAGATCCATAAACTATCATGGAGATAGTCTTACTAACATAATTACCAAATGATTTACAAAAATATGCTCTTTAACGAACAAAATAGACCTATAAAACTTGAAACCCTATAAAAATATTTGAAACTTAACACATTTAACAACCATTATAAGAAAAGAAATGATGAATCTTTTTTACATCTTGCATTCCTATATTTGTAGCACTTCATTTACATGCATTTGGTAGTTAATTGGAAATCACAAAATTCATTTTCTATATAAGGAATTTAATGTGCCATCACATCCTTCTATAATGAAATCATCCTTGGATTTAGTTCTAGATAAACTAGGTCAGCCAAAACATCATTTCCATGTTTGTGGAGTAGCTTGGTACTATTGATGGTGTTGATGCACCCATACCCATTTTCAACTTCTTCACATGGCCTTGTGTGTGGGCTTGTTCCTTTTATGGGCTTAATATCATTTTAATGTAATTCAAGGGAGATTAAATCTCACCACATTTAATCCTTGGTCATTTATGATACCTCTAAAAGTGTAAGGGAGGTAAGTGAAATAGTGCACATGAGCATTAAGGGTTTACAAAAACTCATGGTTAAATTGTGCTCAAATAAAAAAGCATGAACTTACAGTCTTGACAACAAGACTTAAAAAACTGACATACAAGGATGCAAAGAAGGATTGATAATCAAGAATCAAGGATGTGAAGGGTAAGGTGCATATTGGGGAAGAGGGTATGGGAAAGTTTGCAAACCTACAAAATGTGGAGAAAGTAGTTAGTAATTAGAACTAGGTACAACATGCTATAAAAGGAGAGGAAGTGGGAATGGGGATAGGGAACATATTAGGGATCAAGGATCAAGGATGTGCACTAGCATATCCCTCTAGGGGTAAGTGCATGGAAATGGGGGACCAAAAATGGGTCTTAAGTGGCCACTTTTTTTTTTAAATCAAGAAAGAGTTACCTTGGATGAGAAATCAAAGATAGTTACGCTCAAAATTTTAAGATGCTAAGAAAACAAGAGTCATGTAGTGCTCTTGTTTTGATAAGAGGGGTAAATGCTTTTGACTCGGAGCTATGAACCAGTGAGGTCACAAACGGGGGATGCCATCCCCACTATAAATTTTCAATAATTACACCCCAATGGGGTTTGAACCTTGATAGCAACAATAACAACACAACAATTTAACCATCACACCATGCCATTATTGATGCATAGTTCTCTGAATCTACTTTCTAAACGACTATTTTTTAAAAAAATGGTAGAGATTAAGGGGTTCAAAAAAGGGGACCACACAAATTGGTCCTTTCTTTTCAAATAAACATAACATAGTGTTTGGTGTGGCCCCCCTAAAATGTTAACTTTTTTTAGTATTTCAAAAACTGATTTGGTGAGAAATTAGCTAAAACCTTGTAGTTTATCCCTAGTTTTTTTGCTAATTTTTTAATGAATATATGATTTTTTAACTAATTTTCAAAGTGGGCACATCCTGAAAATAGAAATTTGAGTGTGCTCCCCCCCTTTTTTGAAAACTAATCAAACTTCATTTTTTTTGAATATGTAGAATGTATTCTATTTTCTAAACATGTAATTTATTTGAAATTGTGATGAAGAATTAAAAAATAAAGTAAAAAATACCAAACATTGGTTTTTGAAAAAAAAACGGATACACCAACAAAAGAAATTAAAGATGAAAACCTTAACATACTCAAAATGTGAAAAAAATTAGATGGTTAGATAGCTAAGAGAGCACAAAAATTGCTATGGTATTTTTCAACTTGACGCTAAAACACATGCAAACCTAATAGGGAGCATGCTCGAGATTATGTCATTTTTTTTAGAATATGTAAAAACACGTCTTTGGAAATTGGAAAGTCAATCCAAGCCTTTGGGTTGGAAGCCCAAGGAAAATCCAAGCCAAATTCTTGGAAATTTATGAAGCAAACAAAAACACAAGCACATTACAACGTACTCGCATTATTTGAATGCGTTCACAAAATGCGAGCATGCTATAATGTGCTCACATTATGTGGGTGCACAAAATGCGAGCGCATTATAATGTGTTTGTGTTTTCTTTTCTTTCTCTTTCTTTTTTCCTTGTCATTCAACGAAAGTATAAGTTAACATTTACATATGGACATTTACTCTTTTTATATTTTAAGTTTTATTTCATGTATATAGTTTCAAGATGTTTGAGAGTGGTTTTCGATCTCTAGGAGTTATAATGCAAATTCTAGTTTTTGGAAGATCTTATAATTTTTTAACTACTTTTCTCATTCCTTTGAAAGAAACAAGGAATCTAATTTATTAATTCAAAATTAATTATTTCATTTTTTTGTTGTTGGCATGGTAAAGGGAGAAATAACACATTAAGGTTGTATTAAGGAAGTAGACTATTCGAATAAAATTTATATAATTTGGGATAAATTAATTTAGATTAAAGTAATAGTTAGTTGGTAAGTAATGGTGGTATTTAGTTTTAAAATTAATGTGGACATATATTTTTTTTATGTAGTGTAAAATTTTATTGTTATGGTGTAGAAAAATAAATAATTCAAATAAGTTTTTTTCCAAATTTTGTAGGACTATTACTATTTTAGGATCAATTGTAGACCTTATACTCACTTCTACAAGTGATGTGGCTTACATATCTAAACTAGTAAATCTTACACTTTTGTTCTTCAATTCAACTCAAGTGTTGCTCATTGTTGATTACTAAGGATTAACACCTTTTAAAAATAGCTTGGGTAGGCTATCAAATTGCTAGAGTTAATTTCTCTTTGATCAACCCCCTAGAAAGACTAGTTTTATGGTCATGGAAATAATTGAGGACAAAAAAATTTAGTCATGCAATTTCCCTAGAATAATGATGTATCCTTAGATTCATTTTAGGTGCTTCAATTGAAGTGTTTCTAGAATGCTCATTCTTCAAATGTATATGTTTTTTAATGCTTTTTAGATATGAGAGGATGTGTAATAAATGTAAATGTATTTATGTAGATACAATTAAATAGAAATCAATCATGGCAAATGTGTACCAAGTTGACTTAAGATAGGAAATGAATTGGCCAAAATTTGAATTTGTGTCTTTTATTTTTGGTGAGTAGAACTATGGGTGTAGTTATAAGTATTGATCATAATGGTTATGTAGTTATAAATATTGTTGACATATGCACTCACAAAGAGAGGTATTTCTAAGCTAGTAATATGATGTCTTGGAAACTCATGTTGAATAATGTTAAATATTTTCACTATGTGAGGGTTGGGGATTTTCCCCCTCATTTTCAGGTATTCATCTTAAAGTTCAACAATGTCACTAGTCTTTCCTACACCCAACTCCTTAACAACTTCATTAACCTCTAGTATAGTGAATACTTTCATTGCCAAGGGCTAGGGGCATCACTCAACTCTTGACTCCCACTCTTACAAAAGTTCCCTTCCAAATAGTTTTTGGTTATTCTTCCCTTAATATATTAGCTCTTGTCTCCTTGTGTTCATGAACACCTTTTTTTTTTTACTTTTACAATAATCTTGAATAAATTTATGTTCACATTTTCTTTACTTAGTTCTTTTAGAGCTCTCCTTACAACTTTGTAGTCCTCATCAAACCAAGCATTTTCCATTAAATAATGTATTTTCTTCTTTTTATTCTTTTCCCATTTACAACTCTCAAGTGCCTCTTGAATTAGGCTTGTTAGCTCATGACTTTTTGGATCTTGTGACCTATTTTTCCATTTCTTTCTACATCAATTATTTTAATGTGTCCTTGAAGATATCATAGTTTTTTTTGGGGTAAAATAATATTCCTTTTGTTGGGGTTGGTGATTATGTTGTTTCTTTAATATATGTTGATTATTTTTCTACCAAGATAACCTTAGCCATACTAGACTATGGTTTGATTTTAAATCTCTAAAGTGATAATTGGTATGAGTTTTCCACAGTCCATTAGATTGATATGTGCAATATTTTGGTTTAAATTGTGTATCTTTTTTGCTCAATATCTCGAGAAGAGGAAAATGATGGATCATTGAGTGTGATCTAAATGTCAAGCAAAAAACATACATAGTTTAAATGAAAATCTTGCACATATCACTCTAAGGGGATATTCAATCACAACCTCCATCATCCTTTCAGTCAAGCTTTGTGAACAAATGGCATGATCGAGAATACTTGATTTGTTGCAGATCTTGCATAGATAACTTCTAGAGGTCTTCCATTTGTCAATACCATTAAAATGTCACATAGCGCAAGTAATTCATCACCAAAATGATTTTGATTATTGTTGATTTTCTTCTTAAGTATGTTGTATAGGATTGTTATCCTCCTTGCTACATAAAATATTAATTTGTTCATTTGTTGTCCTCGCGTTGAAATCTCTCTAAAAGATGAAATATCTTATTTAGTGTTGCATAAGGATCCTAATCATCCAACCCATCTCTTTTCAGGTTTTTAACATTTGGGGAACAAAACAACGCAGTGTAATTCTTATGTGTTGAATCTTTCTCTAATATTTTAAACTAAATGTATTGCTCATTTGTGTCCTCATTTTTCAATTAAATATTTCTTTCTATTATTTTATTAAGACTGTTATGCCACCACAAAACCATTATTCTTCAATTAATGATTAATATAAAAAAATATTATCATCCTCCTCATTTAAACTCAAACAATTAATAATTTGAAGAAAACTTCGAAACAACTAATACATAAGGAGATTCCATGTTTAACCCCAAAAATACCGAGCTTGTTAAGGAAGAATAATTTTACTCTTAAAAATTTAAGAGTGGAGAAGATTTTACATTATAAATTTTATCATATAAAAAAACAAGCCTACGAGGCATAAATCCGCGCAGTCTTTCAGGAGGATCCATTATTTCCTAATTGGTCAAACAATAAGCTCTCAGAAAAATCCTCTGTACAAAACACTGAACAAAGTGAAGTAGCAGGGCCACCAAAGTGAATAAGAAACCCTAATATCACCGCAATCGAAAGGAGAATCCTTGCATAGTAATGAAGGCATCTGATTAATCCTGGAAAAAACCTTCAGTGGAAAACACATGCCAGAAAGGCAACGAGAGATCCAACAAGAGCAGCTGCCACAGATGGCACCACCGCCACATAAGCAACGCCAGTAATCAGTGATGGACTGGGCGCCTCTGCCTCCTCCGCACCGAATACCGCTGATATCATCAGTATCATCATAATCACGGCCAAAACTAGTGCTGCTCCTGCCATTTCCGCACCCGATATATTACAAATAACAAAGTGACTACAAGAAGATCTGCAGCAAAGGATGTTTGATTTCTGTGCAAGAAGACAGAAGAGTAGGAATGGATTGAGGAGAAAGGGAGGAGGAGGGGGTTTTAATGCTCTGTTTTTCCCTCCCTGGCTAACGGACAGGTCAGTAAAAAGGACAATAAAGTCGAAAGGGGTAGTTGTGGGACCATTGTCCGGTAATGTCCCGTTGGAGGCTTCTGAGTGGTTGGTAATGTAATGGTGGCATGACAAGGATATGATCACATTGTTATAGGGTGGGGAAGGGCATGCGGTGTAACGGTAAGTTGTAAAAAGTGTTTTGTGTTCAATTTTCTTGAAGAATGGGCACGAGGTGCTTTTAATTATCGCATTTCAACTTTGATTAGGTGCTTTTAATTATCGCATTTCAACTTTGATTGTAAAAATTGGTTATCTATGGTGGGTATTTTCCTTAGGCCTAGTATATTTATGTCAATTTCTATTCAGTTTTGGATTTGGTTTGGCAGAATGTCTTGATACAATTATATATTGATAAGTTACACATTTTTATGTTAAGTTTGGTGCATAATGTAATGGTTTTCTTTATTTGTTTTTTGTATTCAAAGTTTGAACATGTTAGTTAAAATTTGTGAGTTATTTAGGTACAAATGTTTTAGTTGAAATGGTTTTGATGAGAGTTGTGCAAATGTTTTGAGTCATTTGTAAAGCCCTTTGATATGGAAATTTGATTAAGTCCAAATTTCAAGCATTCCAAAGTGAAGTTTTAATTGTCAAATTGTCATGGTCATAGGCGATTTACATGTGAAATTGATTGTTTAGAGTCATTGAATTATTGTCCAAATTAAATCTCCAAAAACCCAACAATGAAGAGAATTGACTAGATAAGTTGAGCAATTGAGATTTGCTTGCACATTTACACTTGGTGCTAACATCCAAGTAAAGCTTGAAATCTTGATGGTGCATGCTTATATCGTGGGAAATCAAACCTTTCTAGAAGTTTTGCACCATGTGCAAATGTGTAGTTAATCCCCAAAACCTTGTTAACTTGAGTTACACTAGGAATTTTCTCTATATTTTCACTCTTCCTATTTCATGCCTTATGCTTATAGAACCTTGATTTGGTCAAAGTTTCAAGATATTTTATCCTCTTCACACAATTTTTAAATTTTTGGTGGAAATGTCCCCACCAACCTCGAATAACTAATTAGCCATACATTACCAAACTTTTGTCTCAATTAAGCATCATTCTCCATTTTGTGCAATGGTGCAAGATATCTCCCAAACCCCAATTAATCCCTTGAATCCTATTTCACCTTTTATATATAATATATATTTCCCATTTGCTAAAATTTTATTTTCCCCTCTAAAACCTAACCTCACATTCTCTTGACATGCCCTAGCTCTATTTATTTATAGGTATTCAATTGAATTGGGAAGAGAAAGACATTGGTTCTTCTCATCTCTCATTCCACCAAATCTCAAATCTCAAATCATTTCCTTCTGTAATACCCCTCGTGTAGCTGCTACTTTTCTGATACTCTTTTATGTTGTGATGTGGACTTGAGACTTTGATGGTGATTGTTTCACTAGTTTGACTTGTGTGGTTGGCAGTTTAGTTG
>VDFB02083646.1:0-18841 GCA_007258455.2 Sequoia sempervirens
AAATTTAGTGAAGATGGATCAGCGATGCAACATTAGAACCAAAAAATTTGTCACTCATCACCAATATGGAAATGGAAAGCAAGCAGCAATGCACGATAGGTGATGAGCCAACAATACAAAGGACTATAGTCTTATCACGTATCATTGATTCAGAACTCAAAGCACTAAGGAGATCGACAATTTGACAAGGGAAAATCTTCATATCATGCATCACTAATATGAAACTTGAGGCCTCATACCTATCCACGATGCAAACAAAGTAGGGTATGTTAGGATCATCATGTTAAAAATAGGCCCTTAAGTGGTGATGAAAATTCATAAAATCAGAATTAGGAAACTTGACGTAAAAATTTGAATAAGTTATCTATACTATTTAAAAAATATGTAAGAATAGAATCTGTAGAAAATTGGATGTAGTTTCTAAACTACTAGGTTTATTTTTTATTTTTAAATCTATTTGATGAAAATTAAAATTTCAATGTAGTAGTACTTAAATTTAAGGGAAAAAATAAGAAGTAGGTGTTTGTCTGACCACCCTAACCACAATAAAATGATAACATTTTTTTATAAGATTTTAGATATAAGTAGAGGACTCATGTCTTGATGGGATGCACTTTTTTTGTTATTTTTTTCCAAGTAAATAATTAATAATGAATTTTTTATTACAACTTTTAAAAAATATAAAAACTCGTATGTCTGACCACCTTAACTTGGTCAAAACTTCATGAAATTCATTTTTTTTAATCCTATTGTATGAAAAGCATAGTGTGGATGCCAAATCTGCAAATGGTTAAAAATATTAACATAATATCATCATGCTAGTCATTTTGAACATATTAGATTAAACATCCCTATGAAATACTTAACCATGTTAAAATATGCAAAACTAAATAGAACAAAAACAACTAATTGCAAGCATATAAAAACATGATCAAAACTTTATTTCATAGTGGATTGGTACTTCTATGGAAAGAAGCCCTTTCCCAATCCTTGCTAAACTCTATGATATGTTGATATGAAACTACTTTGAAGATGATATGAGGTGCAAAAAATTAGTTCTCAATTGAAGAGAGTGACTTTGCATGAGATTGTGGAGGATTTGTTAAAGAATGAAGCCTTCTATTTATAAAATGTCAAATGCTAAGAGTGCTCAAAATAGAGCAATGTGGGATAAAGATTTGACCAATGAGATGAAGCCACTTGTCAACTTGTGATAGTGTTATCACAGAATCTAGCAGCGCTCGTTCCACGGATAACCCCCCTACGAAACTTGTCCGTTTCCTAGGATTCGTGAAGTTCAAGTATGCATAACGGAGTGATTTTCAAGCCACCTCAAAATGCGTTCCCAAGTATCGAATAGTCAAATCGAGCATTCCCCCTTGTTTTCCTCGCAAAGACCTTCGAAACGAGATCTTTCGTGACGTTTCACTGTTAGTACTTTGCAAATTACGGAAGATGCAGTAACACTGAAAAAGTGCGCTCCTGCAGGGAAAATCCAAAAATTTGGCTAAGTCTGGAAATGTAAGGGCGCTAAAATTTAGCGCCCCTACATGAAGTGAAAATTCCAAAAAATGCAAGAACGCTAAATTTTAGCGCCATTACATTTTTTCTCGACACTTAAACTTTTTTGAGCCTCTAGCACGTTTCTTCACAATTTCGCGTTTTTCGTCAATCGTGCCACTTTTCGTGCCTAAATTTATTGCACGACTTAAGTTAGGTTTTTAATTTTCATTTGCAAAGTTAAGTGAATGAATTCGCCCTTTTGTTGTTTATGGTTTTTTTCTTTTGCATCTCCTCTTGCTGTGCGTTTTCCTTTCATCTACAAAATCATGTTTTTTGGAGATTCGCCATTCCTCTCTTCAACAAGCTTCGCGTTTTTCCCTGGTAAGACTTTCATTTCGGCTTTGTATTTTCATTTGTATATGATCTATGTTCATACGCGTTTTAGTTTCTTCATTCACATTTTTTATTTTCATTCATTTTTTGTTCTCTCTTTTCGCGTCCTCCTCCATTCGCGTTTTCCTTCCCTTTATGCAATGGAACCTTCATTCATGGTTTTGAATACATTTTTCTCCTCTGTGCATGTTCATTTTAAGTGTTCTCCATTCCTGCATTTCTTTCTATTCACTTACCTTAGTCATTCGCGTTTCTTCTCTCTTAACCCTACACATTCTTCTCTTATTCTCTTCTATGGTCGATGTTATGTGAAACTTGTATCTATTCCAATGTATTCATGTTGAAAGCTTTTTGTTTCTCTCTATATGCGTTTTGGTGAACGATGAAAAGATCTATCATTGTGAAAGAGAATTCCCTTAATCTTTGGAGGCGTATGTAATAGGATGAAAGCAAGTTCAAGCTTTCATAATTCAAACAAATTTCCTTCTCCAAGCCCGAGCGCCATCGCCATTCCCTCTTGCATCTGCTTCTCAAAATTTTCAAGAAAAAGCAGAGGCGCTGAATTTTAGCGCTAGGACATTTTTAAGAAGATGAGATTTTTCCCAACTCTGTAAGATGTAAGGGCGCTAAAATTTAGCGCCCTTGCATCAAAGTTATCTCTCCCAAAAGCTGAAGCGCTAATTTTGAGCGCCATGACATTTCAAATTCACCAAAAAATTACCTAACACTGAAAAGTGTAAGGGCGCTAAAATTTAGCGCCCTTACATCAAGAGCAATTTTCTCAGAATGTAAGGGCGCTGAATTTTAGCGCCCTTACACTTTTTTCTGAATTTTCCCAATTCCTTCCAAACGAACTTCATTTTTGACCAGTGCATCCCTGAGCTTCGTTTTTCTGCATTCATGCATCGTTTTGCATGCCTCGCCATCTGCTCCATGCTTTTCCATCCTTGTGCTCGTTTCATGCTTTCCCATGTTTCCTAACAATTGGTGTTTGTTCTGGCTAGACGGATTGCAGTCTACTCTCAGAGATTGTCAAGTCAAGAGTGCTCAGTGTTCCAGTTTCTTTTGATGACTACTACGAAGCCTCCTTCTTCTTCAAAAGCAAAAAGCAAGATGAAGTACAAATATCAAGGCGTCTATCCGCCGACTATGGTGCTTTCGAAAGTTGAAGAAATAAAGGATACAGAAGTTGGCCATCAAGACTTGGTTGACTTTGCAAAGTTGACATAGATGAAGCCTCTCCCTGATTCAATGAGGGCAATCATACACAGCAATCTCCACTTGGTGGCGATGTTCCCCACAGCTGCGCATAATACTGAATTTGTTCTCCAAATTGCGTCTCATTACATCCGAGAAAGCAGAAGTGTGATCGACTCTTCCGGGCACGAGATTCTAAGACTCGACCCCAATTTCTATGACATCGTCTTCAAGGTTCCTCATATGGACAAATATATTGACATTTCTATATCAAAAGCACAGGAGATTTTCGATGCTGATCCTAATAAAGCCAAACAGTTGATAAATACTCAATGGCTCAAAAATCCTAGATCGTCTGTTTCCAGATGGCCGAAAGGACTCCTGAGAAGTGACTTCAAAGATGACGTCAAGGATATGATCACGTTTCTGAGCAGAGTGAAAGGTTTTCCGGAATCATCCACCTTTCACAATTGGATGTATGAATACATTAGGATCATAAGGAGGCAGAAGGTGCATATTGACTGGGGTAAACAAATCAGTGATGAGTTGCACGAACAGTTGATCAACGCTCCTTCTACATTAAAGTTCTACATGACTTCTTACCTGGTGTACGCAGCAGCTGTAATGAGACAATTCCCAGGTCTATCTACAAAGTGGAATCGAATGATGGTGCCTGTGTACAGATATTTCTATCAGTTGGAGCTAAAGGAGAGCTTTCACCATTTCAGACGGGTCACTGATGCTTTCTTTGCGCCCTTACTCTTCAACTTTGATCCACCGGAAAGAAGAAGAGTGTCCTGATGAGGTTTATAAGGTGGTAAGCAGCCGGATGCATTTTTCTCCCAATCTCTAACGCTTACTTTACTTGAGAGTAGGTTGTTACACCTTGTCCTTACATACCACGCTATCCTTCGGATAAGTGGGTTCTCATGGAAACATGCAGACAGTTGATGTCAGTACAAAAAGAACGAAGAAGCAACCACAAGCGTGGATTCAAGTTCCCACTAACCATCGGCTGATATACTATCCAAACTCGCACAAAAAGCTAAGTCCGGCTTCCATGCCGAGATGTAAATCATACCATCAAACCTACAGTATATAGGGTTTGATTTTGACTACCGGTGATGTCGTAGAAAGAAGCGGGTCACCAACACAGTACCGCTTTTGAAGACATCCGCAAATTGCGTGATGAAGAAGCATTCGCAAAATGGATCATTAGCGATTGATAAATTCAACAAATCGTGAGGATCTTGGTATCAATCGACCTACCGTGAGGATTTTGAGGATCCAGGCAATATCATGAACGATGTCTATGATGAGCAAGGCGTTGCTAAGAGGCCGTTGCCTGCAATACAGTGGTCTAGGAAAGAGGTCACCAGCATGAGAGAAAGGCTGAGACCAATCCTAGCCAACACAGAGGAATGGTTACACAAACATGGTCATACAATGAAAAGTTTCAGGACAGACTCAGAAGGAGAAGAGTCCGAGGCAAAAGCTCGCCAACAGCAAGAACTCCGCGATAAAAAAAAGTCAGCGGCTGTTCCCACTTCTTCGTGGAGAGGCCCTAGGATCAAGTTCACTGTTGGCAAGAAAGATACCCAGGCTGTCCAAGAGACAGAGAAGCCGTAATCCCATCCATCTCGTTCAAAGGGTAAAAATCCCATTCTAGAGGAGGTAGATTCCGATGAAGAAGATAATTCAAGTGACCAATCCGCTGAAGATGAAGATTCAGCAGAAGCAGACTCCGATGCCGAAGAGGTTTCTAAAAGCAGGCAAGAGTCTGATGAAGATTCTGAAGAAGGATCTGAAGGTGACTTCGAAGGTGAGCCAGAATTAGAGAGACAAGAGGGTGATCAACAGGAACCCGAGCATGATGAATAAATAACTGCTTCTCCTCCCGAGAACGTAGTTGAGGAAATCCACAGAACATCATCGCCCGTGATTTCAAACGTTCCTCATAGCCCTCTTGAGTCAAGAAATCCTCCACCTCCTATTCCCTCGTCACCTATTCCTACCACAAGCATTCCTGTAGCCGAGATATCCCCTATCCCTGCAACATCAACCCAGCTTGATACTCCTTCAGTGACAAGCATCTATACAGTTGATATACTGTCAAGCCCACCATCGTCCATTCCTAGCTTGTCTTCGCCAACGTATGATATCACTTCTGAGAACGAATTCAATCAAGCTTCATGAATGAGTCAATGCGGATCACCAATGTCAACTACGTAGGAGCAATGATGACAAATACTTCTCCAATTGTCTCGATACCTATGGTGAGTTCAGATGTGACAATAACTTCAGAAGTAGCAATGGTGACCGAATTGACAGTAAATCCAGAAGTTCACACTTCTTTCTTCCTCCTTGGCTAATATCTCGCGTCGGGTTTAAAAGGCAAACGATTTCTCCAGGAGCTCACCTTTGAAGAGATAGTTCTTCCAAAGGCCAAAGGGAAGAAGAAGGCAAAAGCATACCCGAGGCTGAATGTTGATAAGTCTGGCCACAACTATGCTGAAATTGGCATACCACCGAATCAAGAAGGTGATGTCAATATGGAGGACTACATAGTAACAAAGGTCCAGCTTGGCAAGGTTACCAACGAATGTGCAAAAGCCGATGCGCAAGTCACTTTGGATATCTTGGCAGGAAGGCTAGACAAAGTTGAGCAATCTCGCAACATGTACAAATAGATGCGCGTGAGCATTATGCCAATCGCTGTAAAGAGACTTGCCTGCCTGTAAGCAATGCACAAACTACCGACAGCGGTAAGTATTGAAGACCCACCGCCAAGAAAGCCGAAATTCAATTTCCAAAGGCAGTTGTATGACTTTGTTGAAAAGATCATCGAACACCTGACCGGAGCAATTTTGCCATGGATGAGAAAACCACCATGTTAGCCGTCGCTCACGAGCTTGATAAAGAAAAGAGCGACTTTCCTGCAGACATGGAAAACCGCATTTCCATTTGAAATGGAAAAATAGGTGGAAGCCCAGCAAATTCAGGAGGTTGGGCACTACAAAGAAAGTGTTTGTAGAGGTAAAAGAATCAATCAAACATAGATTCAAGTGGTCTAATCTCCTCATTGAAGATCTTCACCAAGTACGTGAAGATGTCGAATTTCGCACGCAAATATTCTTGACAGCATCGAGAGTTGCTCCGTCAACTTCTTTTTGAGGACAATCATATATCTCTCCTCGCCGCCACGTAAATATCCCCCGGATTCTCAAGGAAGCCATCACTTAATTTGATTGATACCGTATTTCCTCGTGAAGCTTCTCAATAATAACATCATCTGCATACAAGGCCTCTACATCGACAACCCCGGGCATGCATCTCGACAGTGCAAAAGCGTTCACTATCCGCCATGAGATCGGACACAGAATTCACACTATCATGGATTACACCGCTGGTCCAGATGAGAAGTTCGTGCGCGAGGACTAGGAGGAAATTTGAAGACTCACTAAATCTGTTACAGACGCGGAAGTTTAATTCCTCCCATTCTCCAAGGTTAGACATTCTAAGGCATCCCATTATGCATCTTGTAAATATTTCTTGACATTTTCGAATGTCATTTTGTAAATTGTAATTACACCAAGTTAAAAGATGTAATATTTTCAAAACAAATTACACTTTGACTTTGGTCAAAGTTAGGTGAGATTTCCTAAAATCGCTCACCTAACTCTCCTTGATTTTCTCAATCTCTTTCCTTCTTTTGCTCATCCCTCTTTCTATATAATGTGAGGGATTTTCATTGTAATATTATCTTTTAGTCTATTGCAACGAAGTGCTGCCCTTTTGTAAGCAAACTTGTGAAACTTTGCGTTCATATTTTGTGAATGAGATTCAATCAATAAAGAAAAGGATTGCAAGCCAGACTTTGCGTTGGATTCAATACTTTTGTAAGTTGATTTGATTTGGTAGTGATTAGTTCGAGGAATCTGAAAGACTCTAAGTGGTTGATGTAAACTTTGGTTACATCTATTATTTAGATTGCATTGTTATTTTGTTTATCATTGGTTGAGCGGATCTATAAGACTTCTATGCTTAATAATCATTTATACTTTTGCATGTTCTTGTTGGATAATCTATAAGACTTTGCGCTTATAATTATTCATTCTCTTGGATACTTTGTCGAAGGATCTACAAGACTTTGTGCTTGTAATCGTTCGTGCCATTAATACTTTTGTTGGATGATCTACAAGACTTTGTGCTTGTAATCGTTCATGCTATTTGAAGAATTGTTGCGTCTAAGAAGACTTTGTGCTTCTAACGTAGCAAATGATACATCTACAGATCAACATTGATAAAGCTACGGAACGACTTTGTGCCTTCGTGAGCTTTCCCTTTTTACTTTATTTTTGTTTGTTGTTAATTACTTCTGGTATCTCTACGCTTCACTTTGACGAGATAGAGATATTGGCATTACTGCCGGTTGCTAGTTTTAAGTTATCAAGAATTCGGAACTTCCAACACGTGAAACATTGTAAACATCTTCTCTGAAAAAAGAGAGAAGGATGAATGTAACACACCCCCCCCACTCCGTGAATTTCGTGTACATTGTGTAATTACTTTTGTGATTTACTATTGTTTCTCTTAGCAGTAAGAAGGGCGCCTCCCCTTTCCGAGAGGAGAGATTCATATCTCACATAGCTGTGGCTGAAGTCCAAGTTGTGTAATCTGTCGAGAGTTGATTACATAATTTTCACCCAACAGTTTTTTGGCGACTCCGCTGGGGAACCTACATACGCAATCTGAGCCTCACGCTTCAGATTGAAGTAGATAAGTTTCCTTTTTCTTGCTGTTCTTTTGTATATTGTTAACTCTGTAAGACCCTTTGTATTCAGATCTACATTCTGGCGGACCGAATATATACAAGAGGATTGAGGGCTCAAGGAATAATAGATCCACTCTTTGAAGAGTTGTTGCAACGTGACTTTCCATTTACTCTTCCACGAGCAAGGTCACCACTGCAGCGGGCTATAAGCTTCCCTCCACGTAGCCCAAGATCTCCGATCCCAAGTGTTTGGTCAGTTTATCGCAGACGTCCTGTTCAAGCATCTGTTGTGCAACCAGTCATGGCCGCACCACCTACAGGACCGTGGGGAAATGCTTTTGGTCCCCTCCGTTTGACTCCACCTTTACACGAACTTCCTCGTGTATCCAGGAAGCATCTTCCAAAATTTCAAGGTGATGGCAAACAACACCCCGATGAGCACATATCCGCATTCTACATAGTATGCGGCGTTCTGGGCATTGAGCACGAGGATGTTTCCGTAAGATTGTTCATTGAATCCCTTCAAGGGATTGCAGCCGAATGGTTCTTTACTCTTCCCAATGCTTCCGTCACCAATTGGGCCACTCTTCGCACTAAATTTGAAGAAAGGTTTAAGCTTGCTGAAGATTCACATGCTCTATTGGCGCAACTCACCACCATGCGTAAAGAAGCTCACGAGCCTATGCGCGAGTTTGTGGCGAAGTTCAATAAGTTGGTGACACGGATCCCCAATGATGCAAAGCCAACGGATCACAACCTGAAATGCTTCTTCATCAACACCCAATTACCTAAGGTAAGTTTCTACTTGCGTAGGGAAAATCTTGCTAATGTTGCAGCAGCCCAGCAATTGGCTACCAGTCTTGAGGATGACATGATCCTTGCTGGAGAAATCAGGATGGGGACTAACGGAAATAGAAGGATGCAAGCCTCAGGATCTTCAGCATCCAACGCTAGTACTCCCACTGCCAGCTCAAATTTCATGGATCCCATGGTCCAAAGGCTGGCAAATGAAGTTCTGTCTCTCAAGAAGCAAGTGTCGAACAACAACAATGGTAACAACTACAAAGACATCCCTAGGAGGACTTTTCCTAACTATGCTGGCAACAAAAATCAGAATCGTCTCCCAGCACCTCCAGGACGACTTGCTCTTGAAGCCCCGCCTGCTAACAATGCCGCTGGATACTATGAGACTGAACAAGATGATTATGCTCAGCCCGAATATCCTAAAGAAGAAAATGCCGACCTCTTCCAAGAAGAAGAAACTGAATCGGCTGGCGACTCCAAGATCAGCTATTTGCAAATGATGGAAGAAGAAGAAGAAGAAGACGACTTGGTGACTGACACTTACGCTGTTTTTACGAGGCATCAACAAAGTGAACTTGACAAAGCTCAAGCTGCTGCTGTCCCAGAAAAAGAAAAGCAGCCCATAACGATTGCCAAAAGAGGATCTCCCCTCCCTTGGCAGCCTAAGAAAGCAGCAAATCCGCAAGTAAGTGCACCCCGTTCTTCTTCGTCAACTCCCATTGTTCCTAAAGCTAATCCTCCCGTTCCAAAGACCAGTGTGCCCTTTGTGAAACCAATCAATGAAGTTACGGCTTCCAATCTACAAAGTTCTTTCCAGGCTTTCGACATTATTGACCATGCCAAGAAAACCAAGGTTCAAATGTCCGAGGCTGAATACCTCAAAGCCAACCCCGACCAATTTGACAGGCTTGTCAAGTTCGTAAATGATAAAAAGATCTCCCCAAGTCAGGATACTCCTCCTGACATCCCAGTTACTCCTAAACCCAAAGTATCACAGAGTAACCTCATATCTAACCCTCCAACCGCTTTCGGACGCATTGATCCATTTTTCATCTCCCTACTTGTAAATGGTTTCAAGCTGAGTAACTGTGTCATAGACTTTGGTGCGTCTGACAATGTGATGCCCGCCAAGGTAGCTACTGCGTTAGGCCTTGAAATGACCAAAACTTTCAGCCGTTGCTTTTCCATGGAAAATAAGCAAGTACCATTGATCAGTCAGATCAAAGATGCCCAATATGCATTCGCCGCATACTTGGAAAAGAAGATAAAAATGACGGTCCTCATGGCCGATGTACCAGCTTCCTACGGTATACTCCTCGGACGCAATTTCTGCAAAGATGTTGGAGGAGAGCTAAGTATGGATATGTCTGAAGCAAGAATACCGGTAAAAGGTGTGATCCAAAAGCTGATTCTTGAAAAGGAATCAAAGTTTTCGGTTGTTGAGTCCAATGATCCCCGAGCTCAGATTTTGTTTGAATCATCAGGCGTGGGAACTTACTACCTAAAGACAGATGAGGTAGGAGAATCCTCAACTCAAAATGAGCTAGAAAAAGATGATACTTCATCAACTTCAGACGAAACGTCATCAAGAGATTTGTCCCTCTCCGACCATGAATCTTCGTCAGAGGATGAAGTTTTGGACTTCGACACTGTTCCAATTGGTGATTCCAATGGTGTCTGGCTGCTCAAGTTCGATGGTAGTTGCTCTTCGACCGGTTCCGGAGCAAGAATGGTTTTCATCTCACCATCAGGAAATTTTTTCCCTTTTTCCTTCAAGCTGTAGTTTGATAACACCAACAACACCGTCGAGTATGAAGCCCTGTTACTGGGAATGCAAGTTGCATTGAAGAAGGGTATAAAAAATATTCATGCGCAAGGTGGTGCCGAGTTGATAGTATGTCAAGTGAGAAATCTCTATCAAACAAAGAATGAGAGACTCAGGCATTACCGTAATCTCGTATGGGATTCCATTAAGGAATTCGAGGCTTTTGATATCTCCGTTGTTCCCAGAGAATACAATACTAGAGCTGATTCCCTTGCGATCTCTGCCACGCTCTTGGTACCACACAAAGACTTTCAAGGTTCTACCTACACCATAGAGTTGGTTTTCCGCCCAAGTGTACCTGACAATTCAGAAAACTGGCAGATTTTCAACGACAACCATCAAATTATTGCCTTCTTTGAGAAAGCTGAGAATTTCGATGAGTTGTACTTTGAGGGCAGTGATTCTCCACTTCGAGAATCTGTGTCCAATCTAGATCCTGTTACAGGCAAGGAATATCTGCAACTCAAAGGGAATAAGATCCCTAAAGGATTGGTATCTTTGGAGAAACTTTTTGACAAACATGATCGCCACGTGAAGAAACAACTCTCAGATTCTGACTCATCTAATGAGATTGAGCAGATAAATTTAGGAATTGAGGCCGATCCTAAGATGGTCAACATTGGCAAATGTTGCACGGCCGAAGAAAGAAGACAGTTTGCTCAGCTACTACAGGAGTACATTGACGTCTTGGCGTATTCATATGACGATCTAAAGTCATTTCGGCCCAAGGAAGTGCAACATGACATTCCTCTCAAGGTTGGTGCTTTACCTTACAAACAAAAGCAGAGGCAGTACAATCCCAAGATTTCTGGAACAATTTTAGCTGAAGTTCAAAAGATGCTGAATGCGCAGATAATTTTCCCTATTCCTCATTCAACATGGATAGCCAATATTGTCCCCGTTCGTAAGAAGAATGGTGAAATTCGCATTTGCGTAGATTTCAAAAATCTAAATCAATTGTCTCTCAAAGACAATTGCCCACTTCCAGTGATGGATCAAGTTCTACAAAACGTAACTGGATCCGAGATGCTCTCTATGCTAGACGGATTTTTCGGTTACAATCAAATCGAAGTGAATTCAAGTGATCAACACAAAACCGCTTTCACAACGCCATGGGGAACCTTTGCGTATCGTAGGATGTCGTTTGGTTTGATCAACGCCGGCGCTACATTCCAACGCGCCATGGATCTTGCTTTCCATGACGTAATGGGTAAGTTTATTGTGGTGTACCTTGACGATCTAACGGTGTTCTCCAAGCAACGCCATGAGCATTTCTATCATTTGAGACAAACTCTGGAGAGGTGCCGTCAGCACAGCATTTCCCTCAATCCCAAAAAGTCAACTTTTGGGGTGACAGAAGGTAAACTTCTTGGTCACGTAGTATCTGCTGAAGGAATTAAGATTGACTCAGAAAGAGTCAATGGAATCAAGTCCCTCGCTTTGCCGTCAAGTAAGAAAGCCGTTCATTCCTTTTTCGGCAAGGTAAACTTCTTGAGAAGATTTCTTCCAGACTTTGCTGAAAAGACCCGTCACATTGTGAACATGATGAAAGGTAATGCCACATTTCATTGGACGACAGAAGGCAAAGCAGCGTTCGATGACATCAAGGAGGCCATCGCTCATGCGCCTGTATTGGTTTGCCCTAACTACACCAAGGAGTTTGTGATGTACAGTTATGCTTCCGAGCATACGCTATCAGTAATCTTGGTGCAGGAAAATGATGAGGGATTTGAATCCCCCATTGCATTCATGAGTTTCCCTCTAAAGAATTACGAGTTGAAATATTCTCAAATGGAAAAGCACGTGTTTGCAGTGGTAAAAGTTGTCAAGCATTTCCGGTTCTACATTCTGGGCAGTCATGTCAAAGTCCTCGTTCCAGATTCAACTGTCAAGTCTATTCTCACACAACAAGAATTTGGAACGAAAAGAGGAAACTGGATTGCTAAGATTCAGGAATATGATCTAGAGATAAAGCCTACTAAGCTGATACATGGATGTGGCCTTTGTCAACTCATTGCAGAAAACAATCTAGGTGAGAGAAATTCAGAGGATGAGGAGGTCTCAGATGAAGAGGTTGATCCTAGTACACTTCCTATGGTACTATTCATTAGCACCACCGATGAATGGTTTTCCAACATAGCTCACTTCTTGACATATGGAGAATGTCCTAACCACTTAACTCCGAAAGAAAAGAGGACTGTCAAGCTAAAGTCAGCTAATTTCGTCTTGTGGGATAGCGGCTTGTATAAGCGTGCGATGGATGGAACATTTCTCAGGTGTGTTGATAAAGAGCAATAGCAAAAGTTTCTGAAATCTTACCATGATTTGGCTTGTGGTGGGCATTTCTCAGCACCAGTAACTGCTCACAAAATCCTGAGAGCAAAGTATTACTGGCCTACACTCTTTCAGGACACGTACTCTTGGGTGCGTAAGTGTGAATTGTGCCAACAGTTCGTTGGCCATCCAAAATTGGCATCTTTGCCGTTAAAACCTGTCGTGATTGATGAACCTTTCCAACAATGGGGCATTGATTTCATAGGTGCAGTGAATCCATCATCAAGTGCTGGACATGTCTATGTTTTGACGGCTACAGACTATTTCACCAAATGGGTGGAAGCAATACCTACCAAGCGTGCTACTTCGGAAGTAGTGTGCAATTTCTTAAAAGAGAATATTATTTCCAGGTTCGGTGTGCCGAACAAGATTGTTGCGGACAACGCTTCTGCTTTCTCATCAAATGAGATCACGGAGTTTTGTTTCGAGCATGGTATCACTTTGTCACATTCTTCCGACTATTATCCGCAGGGTAATGGTCAAGCGGAATCTAGTAACAAGAATCTGGTAACTATAATCCACAAGCTGGTGGACGAGAATCAACGTTTGTGGCACAAGGCTTTGTTTGACGCTTTGTGGGCAGACAGAATGACTCCGAAGCGAGCTATCGACATGTCTCCTTTTCAGCTCTTGTATGGATTGAATGTCGAGATTCCTATAACTTTGGAACTACCAGCCCTCAAGTTGGCTAAGGCCGTTGAGGATGAGATGTTTGATAATTCTGTCGATAAGCACATCATGTATCTCTCCGAATTGGAAGAGAATCGAGTTCAGGTGGCGGACCGCATTGCGGAACACCAGGATCAAGTGAAGAAGCTGTTCGACAAGAAGGCCAAGTCTTGAGAATTTCAAGTTGGTGACCTTGTCCTCTTATGGGACAAAAGGAGAGAGCCAAAAGGTATGCACGGGAAATTCGATTCACTATGGACTGGACCTTTCCAAATACATCAGTTGCATGGTGAAAATAGTTTCATGTTGGCATATGGAGATGGGACGCCATTTGCCCTTCCTCACAGTGGGCAACATCTCAAGCACTTTACGCAGTAAAGGATTCGGCGTTGGTATGTAAATACTTTTTATTTTTCAAGCTCTTTTGAGTCTTTGTGTTTTGTTTTTGTCGTCGTCGTCGCCTGACTCCAAGCCCAATGGATGGATAAAGGCACTTGAATTCTGGATTTCTTCTCCCTTCATTATTATCTAAAGAACAACCGAAGGAAGATCCCCAGCAGGAGCCAGCTGTTATCACGGAATCTAGCAGCGCTCGTTCCACGGATAACCCCCCTACGAAACTTGTCCGTTTCCTAGGATTCGTGAAGTTCAAGTACGCATAACGGAGTGATTTTCAAGCCACCTCGAAATGCATTCCCAAGTCTTGAATAGTCAAATCAAGCATTCCCCCTTGTTCACCTCGCAAAGACCTTTGAAACGAGATCTTTCGCGACGTTTCACTGTTAGTACTTTGCAAATTACGGAAGATGCAGTAACACTGAAAAAGTGCGCTCCTGCAGGGAAAATCCAAAAATTTGGCTAAGTATGGAAATGTAAGGGCGCTAAAATTTAGCGCCCCTACATGAAGTGAAAATTCCAAAAAATGCAAGAACGCTAAATTTTAGCGCCATTACATTTTTTCTCGACACTTAAACTTTTTTGAGCCTCTAGCACGTTTCTTCACAATTTCGCGTTTTTCGTCAATCGTGCCACTTTTCGTGCCTAAATTTATTGCACGACTTAAGTTAGGTTTTTAATTTTCATTTGCAAAGTTAAGTGAATGAATTCGCCCTTTTGTTGTTTATGTTTTTTTTCTTTTGCATCTCCTCTTGCTGTGCGTTTGCCTTTCATCTGCAAAATCACGTTTTTTGGAGATTCGCCATTCCTCTCTTCAACAAGCTTCGTGTTTTGCCCTGGTAAGACTTTCATTTCGGCTTTGTATTGTCATTTGTATATGATCTATGTTCATACGCGTTTTGGTTTCTTCATTCATGTTTTTTATTTTCATTCGTTTTTTGTTCTCTCTTTTCGCGTCCTCCTCCATTCGCATTTTCCTTCCCTTTATGCAATGGAACCTTCATTCATGGTTTTGAATACGTCTTTCTCCTCTGTGCGTGTTCATTTTAAGTGTTCTCCATTCCTGCGTTTCTTTCTATTCACTTACCTTAGTCATTCGCGTTTCTTCTCTCTTAACCCTACGCATTCTTCTCTTATTCTCTTCTATGGTCGATGTTCTGTGAAACTTGTATCTATTCCAATGTATTCATGTTGAAAGCTTTTTGTTTCTCTCTATATGCGTTTTGGTGAACGATGAAAAGATCTATCATTGTGAAAGAGAATTCCCTTAATCTTTGGAGGCGTATGTAATAGGATGAAAGCAAGTTCAAGCTTTCATAATTCAAACAAATTTCCTTCTCCAAGCCCGAGCGCCATCGCCATTCCCTCTTGCATCTGCTTCTCAAAATTTTCAAGAAAAAGCAGAGTCGCTGAATTTTAGCGCTAGGACATTTTTAAGAAGATGAGATTTTTCCCAACTCTGTAAGATGTAAGGGCGCTAAAATTTAGCGCCCTTGCATCAAATTTATCTCTCCCAAAAGTTGAAGCGCTAATTTTGAGCGCTATGACATTTCAAATTCACCAAAAAATTACCTAACACTGAAAAGTGTAAGGGCGCTAAAATTTAGCGCCCTTACACCAAGAGCAATTTTCTCAGAATGTAAGGGTGCTGAATTTTAGCGCCCTTACACTTTTTTCTAAATTTTCCCAATTCCTTCCAAACGAACTTCATTTTTGACCAGTGCATCCCTGAGCTTCATTTTTCTGCATTTGTGCATCGTTTTTCTTGCCTCACCATCCGCTCCATGCTTTTCCATCCTTGTGCTCGTTTCACGCTTTCCCATGTTTCCTAACAATTGGTGTTTGTTCTGGCTAGACGGATTGCAGTCTACTCTCAGAGATTGTCAAGTCAAGAGTGCTCAATGTTCCAGTTTCTTTTGATGACTGCTACGAAGCCTCCTTCTTCTTCGAAAGCAAAAAGCAAGATGAAGTACAAATATCAAGGCGTCTATCCGCCGACTATGGTGCTTTCGAAAGTTGAAGAAATAAAGGATACAGAAGTTGGCCATCAAGACTTGGTTGACTTTGCAAAGTTGACAGAGATGAATCCTCTCCCTGATTCAATGAGGGCAATCGTACACAGCAATCTCCACTTGGTGGCGATGTTCCCCACAGCTGCGCATAATACTGAATTTGTTCTCCAAATTGCATCTCATTACATCTGAGAAAGCAGAAGTGTGATCGACTCTTCCGGGCACGAGATTCTAAGACTCGACCTTGATTTCTTTGACATCGTCTTCAAGGTTCCTCATATGGAAAAATATATTGACATTTCTATATCAAAAGCACAGGAGATTTTCGATGCTGATCCTAATAAAGCCAAACAGTTGATAAATACTCAATGGCTCAAAAAGCCTAGATCGTCTGTTTCCAGATGGCCGAAAGGACTCCTGAGAAGTGACTTCAAAGATGACGTCAAGGATATGATCACATTTCTGAGCAGAGTGAAAGGTTTTCCGGAATCATCCACCTTTCACGATTGGATGTATGAATACATCAGGATCATAAGGAGGCAGAAGGTGCATATTGACTGGGGTAAACAAATCAGTGATGAGTTGCACGAACAGTTGATCAACGCTCCTTCTACATTGAAGTTCTACATGACTTCTTACCTGGTGTACGCAGCAGCTGTAATGAGACAATTCCCAGGTCTATCTACAAAGGGGAATCGAATGATGGTGCCTGTGTACAGATATTTCTATCAGTTGGAGCTAAAGGAGAGCTTTCACCATTTCAGACGGGTCACTGATGCTTTCTTTGTGCCCTTACTCTTCAACTTTGATCCAGCCTTGGAAAGAAGAAGAGTGTCTGATGAGGCTTATAAGGTGGTAAGTAAAGTTGGATGTATTTTTCTCCAATTCCCAATGTTTACTTACTTGAGAGTAGGTTGTTACACCGGTTGTCCCTACATGCTACCACGTTATCCTTCGGATAAGTGGATTCTCATGGAAACATGCAGACAGCTGATGTCAATGCAGAAAGAACGAAGAAGCAACCACAATGGTGGGTTCAAGTTCCCGCTGACCATCGGCCGATATACTATCCAAGCTGCACAAAAGCTAAGTACGTCTATCTTTGAGATGCGAGATCATGACCATCAAAACCTACGGTATAAGGAACGATTTGACTACGAGATGTCGAGGAAAGAAGTTGCAAAAGAGATTCACCAACACGAATGCGAAAGTTTGAAGAACTATACATGGCCAGTGCGAAGATGAAGCCATTAGCAAAATGGACTATTGCAGTTAATGAGTCCAACAAATCAAAGATCTTGGTATACGTGACCTACCCGAGGATTTTTGAGGATCGGCGATATCATGAATCTTTGTCTATGATGAGCGGAGTGTTGCTAAGAAGGCGTTGCATCTGATGGTCTAGGAAAGAGGTCACCAGCATGAGAGAAAGGTTGAGACCAATCCTAGCCAGCACAAAAGAATGGTTACACAAACATGGTCATACAATGAAAAGTTTCAGGACAGACTCAGAAGGAGAAGAGGCCGAGGCAGAAGCACGCCAACAGCAAGAACTCCGCGACAAAAACAAATCAGCGGCCGTTCCCACTTCTTCACGAAGAGGTCCAAGGATCAAGTTCACTGTTGGCAAGAAAGATACCCAGGCTGTCCAAGAGACAGAGAAGCCGGAATCCCATCCATCTCATTCAAAGGGTAAAAAGCCCATTCTAGAGGAGGTAGATTCCGATGAAGAAGATAATTCAAGCGACCAATCCGCTGAAGATGAAGATTCAGCAGAAGCAGACTCCGATGCCGAAGAGGTTTCTGAAAGCGGGCAAGAGGCTGATGAAGATTCTGAAGAAGGATCTGAAGGTGACTTCGAAGGTGAGCCAGAATCAGAGAGACAAGAGGGTGATCAACAGGAACCCGAGCATGATGAAGAAATAACTACTTCTCCTCCCGAGAACGTAGTTGAGGAAATCCACAGAACATCATCGCCCATGATTTCAAACGTTCCTCATACCCCTCTTGAGTCAAGAACTCCTCCACCTCCTGTCCCCTCGTCACCTATTCCTACCACAAGCATTCCTGCAGCCGAGATATCACCTATCCCTGCAGCATCAACCCAGCTTGATACTCCTTCAGTGACAAGCATCCATGCGGTTGATATACTGTCAAGCCCACCATCGTCCATTCCTAGCTTGTCTTCGCCAATGTATGATATCACTTCTGAGAACGAATTCAATCGTTTCATGAATGAGTCAATCATTGATGGGCTCAGTAATGTCAACTCGGGCGATGATGACAAACACTTCTCCAATTGTCACGATACCAATGGTGAGTTCAGATGTGACAATAACTTCAGAGGTGGCAATGGTGACTGACTTGACGGTAAATCCAGAAGTTCACACTTCTTTTCTTCCTCCTTGGCTAATATCTCAAGTGTTGAAGCGTAAAAAGCAAATGATTTCTCCAGAGGAACTCGACCTTGAAGAGATAGTTCTTCCAAAGGCTAAAGGGAAGAAGAAGGCAAAAGTATACTCGAGGCTGAATGTTGATAAATCTGGCCACAAGTATGCTGAAATTGGCATACCACCGAATCAAGGAGGTGATGTCAATATGGAGGACTACACAGTAACAAAGGTCCAGCTTGGCAAGGTTACCAACGAAAGTGCAAAAGCCAATGGCATGGGGTACTTTGGATATCTTAGCTGGAAGGCTGGATAAAGTAGAGCAAGCTCGCAATATGTACAAACAGAGGGCAGAGCATTATGCCACTGTTGTAAAGAGACTTGCAGGTTCTCCAAGTAATTCACAACCGCTGACAGTGGTAAGTATTGAAGACCAGTATCAAGAAATTTGAGAAATTATCAATGAGGGGTGTTGTATGACTTTGTTGAAAAGATCATCGAACAGGATCTCGAGATAATTTATTTCTGAGTAAGAGAAAACCAC
>VDFB02083647.1:0-26501 GCA_007258455.2 Sequoia sempervirens
AGATTGAATTTATTGAATCATCACAACTAGTAGAGAAATTCTTTAAATACATATTCTCAACGTCAATCCAAACAGGATAAAATGTGGAATAATTATTCGAAGAAACATTCTCAACATCAATCCAAGGAGAATAAAATGTGGAAAGAGGTTCATCATTTTCTAATGCATCATCTCTGGAAGAGAGTGCATCAGAACAAATATAGGATCCATCATCCACAAATGCAACATCTCTAGAAGAGAGTGCATTGGAATGAAGATAGGACTCATCATTCACAAATGCAATGTTCCTAGAAGAGAATGTGTTGGAATGAGGGGTAGATACATCATTCAAAAATGCATCATATCTAGAAGAGAGTGCATTGGAATGAAGGTTAGGTAGAGTAACATTGGGAAAGGTATCAATGATTCCACCTTCTTGCAACAAAATATCCTCTAAAGTAAGAGGACTTTCATGAGAAGGATCAAAGAAACCAAGTGACATGGGAAAATCCAAGTCACCATCACATGCATTAAATGGAACATCATTAACATTTTGAACAAAGTGAGATACTAAACTAATAAAAGAAGATATTAAATTCATTATTATTTTTTCGGTATTTTCTACGTTCTAGTAATTCATGTTTTTGAAGGTCTCTAGAGCAAAATTTGAGGTCAAAACTTGCGTCAGTCCCTAAAATTCAACTACCGAAGGCACTGGTATTTTAGGGACTAAACTAGTTCTTTAGAAGACCTTTTCCAATGGTGCAAACAGTTCTGAATTCCAAGCATTAAGTCAAAAGTTATGACCCCACCAAGTAGGGGTAAATAAATTCCTATTTTTTTGAAGAACACTATTCTTCACGTCGAGTCCACCAAAATGTAGAAGAGGGAGATTCGCTACTCATGAGTTCTCTTCATTCAGAGAGCCTCATGGGGCGAACTTCCCTATACTATCTCAATGGAACAACAATGAGAGTTTTAGAATACAAAAGAGTAGGTCACAAAGATTCTTTGGACAAACTGACAATCTCTTGGCCAAAGGACAGCAATGCAGATTACGAACTACAGCATGGCACGCTAGCATCCTAGAAGCGTGCTAGATTCTTGTACAAACCAGAGAATGAGAATGTCTCAAAAAATAGCAAAGTAAATGCTTCTATCTGATTGCTTAGAACTCACAGAACATAGGGAAATAACAAAAAGTGATAGAACTGAAATAAATAAGTAGAGATGACAAAGATAAGGAGAAGAAAGGAAATACTTATGACCGTGCAAGTGATGAAGCTTCCAACTCATGGGTGTCTTCAATACCTGCACACATGAGGGAGAGAGAAATTGTTGGGTGGTTGTATAGGGGCCTACCTCAATCAAACCCTTTTTTGGTGTTCCCACCTCCACGGATAGCCAGATAGATGGAGAGAAAAATAGAAATGAAGTAAAGAGCACTTAAATCACTACAAAATAGTGTTATGCTACTCAACCAAGTAATAGAGGAGAGGAGTGAAAGCTTACCACCTCCACCAAGAGCACTCAATGCTTCTTGGGGGAGAAAATGAGAGGAAATCAAGCCTCTATTGGAATGGTGTTTTGTTCCACACTTGCTCTATTGAAGTGGTGGAGTGTTGATGTTGTTGTGAAGTGTAAAGTGAAGGGAGATTGAAGAGATGGTGAAGAAGCTGCTTAGAGCTTGAGAATAGCTTGTGAAGCTTGTGAGGGAAGTGAAGAAGCTCTTAGAAGATCTGAAGGGATGTGTAGAAGATGTAATGCATATGGAAGGAGTGAATTTGAAGGGGAGATGAAGAAAATGACCATATTCGGGTTGGTCGGCCGAGGAGGGTGTTACAAATCAACCACCAATGGGAAGTGTAATGCCTCTATAGGCTTTAGATGCAAGAATCTAGTAGGGACTTAAGCATGCCACACAGACGTCTACACGCCACGTGAGCATCCCCGATAGAAACGCCTCCACCGACGCTCAAAACAAGCGCCAAGTGTGATGCAAGTAGCGGGCTTAGGTGGAATTAAGCCTCCAAACTTGGTTTTCTAAGGTGGATAAAGGAAAAAAAGGGTTTTGCACATAGGGTGCAAATTTGCTCTTATACATTTACCAAACTACGCAACCCACTCCATCTGGACCCATCCCACACTGTGATGGCCGAATGTGTTTATGTTCCTATAAAGAAACAAGATATATCTAAAAATATTTATCTGTCTTCCTCATCTAGTGCATCAAAGCTCACTTTGAGTATGTTTTTAATGTCTTTGGGCAATAATTTGGAGACCTTATTTAATTGAGCTTCCTAATATTCCTTTGAATTTCCATGTACAAGTCCTCCTAATACCTTAAGGAATAAGGGTAAGCCCTTTTAGACTTCTAAAAACTTTTTAATAAGATAATCAATTTTTTTCATTGGAGAGAGTTGTAGGAAATCATGCTAGCAAAAGAGTTCCATGGCATGTTCGAGTTTTAATTTTTTCATTTTGTAAATTGAATTAGAAGATATTCCCCAAGATGTTAGAATGTCAACATCTTGACTTGTAACCACAATCACACTACCCTCTCTAATATTTTCTTTTATTGGCAATAGAGAATCTAATTGATCTAGATGATCTACATCATCCAAGAAAATAAATACCTGAACATATTTCAAATGTTCTACTAGAATCATTTTTCCTTCTTCTACATTATCAAATGATATATCTTTCGAGCCACCAAGATCTTGGAACATTTTTTTCTGCTTTTCATGCAAGTTTTTAGCTAATGTGTCTCGCACATTATAAACAAAACTGCATCTATATATAGAGAATATTTTCTTGTTGTAATATTCTTTTGCCAATGTGGTTTTTCCACATCCACCCATACCAATGATCCCCACAATGTTTACCTTTTCAAAAGTTTCCAAGACACTTCTTTCAAAGTCTTATACCATTTCATGAAGATCCATAGGATGTTTGGCTACCACCAATGAAATATTTCTTCGATGCTTTAGTATGTAATTTACAATATTCTTCAACATTCCTTTGTCACTATACAATTTAGAAAAAAAATTAAAAAATCACCCAAATTAGTTTTTTCTAATATAAATGTAAAACTCAAATTAATACCATTTAATCGACATATTTTTTTACTAATAGACAAATATCAATTATTAATATAAATTGAAAAGACGTAATTAAAAAATAAAAATGACATGTTTTACATACAAGCAATGCTAAAGAAAAACATTAAGTCACGTAACATGTATCAATATGTCCTTTCACAAAGACTCATGTTTATCCTTAGTCAAGATTACCACATAAGGAAGAGTAAAATAGCCCATGATACTCTCCTCCAGAAAATAAATCAAATATCAATAATCTCAATACATACCAATAAGCTAAATGAAGTCTACTCTAGAAAATAAAACTTTTTCAAGTGCTAAAATGTCTAGGATATCAACTAAAATATGTAAAAATCACAAATTGAATAAAAGATACATGTGGCTTAATCTAGAAAAATTACATGGATGGATAAGAAGAAGAAAATTGCCTCCTCATGCATAAAAAGGTTAAAAACATTCTTCATATCTTAAAAATACTATTCATGGATTAGAAGCACTATTCACAACCTAAAATGTGTGTTCTAAAAATAATATTCATGCCAAAACATTATTCATGTTGAAAGCACTGTTCATTGATAGAAACACTATTCACATTGAAATCACTATTCATTGACAAAAAACACTATTCACAAGATTGTATGACCTCAAATTGTCCCAAATACTTGTAAGTCCAAATATGACATGATTTATATGGATGTAAGTGTTTTGACATCTTTTAAGCATGATGATGAGGTCCTTTTTGCACCAAGATGCATCAATTACAACCTCATGGTCAAAAACCTTAAAATTTAGATAAGAAAATTAAAATTTGGAGCTATGATACCATGTTAGAGATGATAGGTAGCTTCATAGAAGCTAGGATCAACTAAAATAATTCTTGTATAATAGAGTAACATCTAATAGCTAAAAACCTAAGGAAAAGATGCAAAAGATGTGTATATTGGCGCATTCGTTCATTTATTCCATTGTTCACTAATAAAAAATACAAGATACACATCCCCATTTTTCAAGAACACATAAAGTTGAAAAGAAATCTAATGATACATGTCACAAGATTGAAAAACTAAAAATAGGAAAAAAAAATCCTAATTAAGACTCCCTAATTAACTTACAATAATGTGTGAATATTAATTTCACACCAACATAATTAAACAATAATATTTGAAAATTTCAATAGATCATAGAGAGAACAATCAAAAGTATTAATTAGAGCATACTAAAAACACTTTTAGAGAATTTATGTCAACAACACCATTCTAAGTCCATTACATGATTGTATGTTTTCTACAAGCCTTGTCTCATATTGTTAAATCAACTTGTCTTCAGGTTTGACTAAGGAGAACATAACCCTTATAAGTCAACATATTTCTTGAAGGTGTTTATAAAGATTGTCAATTCCTTAGACAAATTCAAACAAGAAGAAAATGGGACAAATAGCTTCTAGAAACTTGTATAGTCCTAGAATAGATATGCAAGTATTAATTTAATTTTTACATTTAATTTTAGTTATTTCAATCATGAATCCTACCTCTTTTATCTAAATTAATCTGTTACATAATTTACTTAATTTAATTTATTAATCTAAATAAATGGTGGGAAACCATTTATTCTTAACAAAATATGAAGTAGCTAATAAAAATTAGCATCAATCTTATGAATGAAATAAAAATAGCACTTGCATCTAAAGGAGGTTTAAGGATTACACTGATTAATATGTTAGAGAGTACGTGTTTGTGCATGGATGTGTATGGATGCCATGTGCTGCAAATTCTAGTTGTATGTGGCTCGATTAAACATTTAATAATAAGTGCTAAATACTAGAATGAAGTAAGCTTAGACAAATCTAGATTTTTTCCTTAAAGAAATTAAGTATTATCTAATTTTGAAATATTTGCATACAGATTTCAAACATAAAGCAATGCAAATAAAAATAGAAAGTTGCCATCAAATTGTCAAAATATTGCAATGGATATAGAATGTTCCCATCCAGTTGGAAAATCAATATTTATCTAGCTTTTACGTGATAAGTGAGACTTTGGAGGCTGTGATATTTTGGAGGCTTTTACTGATTTACCATTAAATGATAGCTAAAACTTGTTTTTTGATGACTCAACAATGGTTTGTAGACATGAGACTTGTTTGAGGCTCAAATCTCAGAATATGTCTATCGACTAATTAATGAAATGTTTCAATAAATATACCGATAGGAAAAATTTAAATCAGAATTTGATTTGATAATAAATCTTTCCAATCTATGTTAAATAAAGAAGAGATTCCATTGAAGAAAAACTACATTGTATTATGAGATGTAATATATCATAACATTGATAAAGGAAGGCAGTATTTAATGCTTACTCCTCATTCTTGACAATGGAGCCTTTAACATATGAAATCTCTTGCAATGCCAATTTCCAATCCTCAAACATTTATGAAGTATATCTGGCCTTAGCTTCATGCTCAGAAAATGCTTTAGCATAGATTCCTTTTCCCTTAAAAATCCAATGGATATCACTGGGATCAACATTGTAGAACACATGAATAATTTTCTTGTAAGTTTTGAGCATAAATGACAGCTCAATCACTACATATCTGGGTGAAAGTACAACAATATGAAGGAAAGAAGATTTCATGGCCTCTTGTATTTTAGATGGTATGGAATCCCCCGGTTCAAGATTTGATTCATCTAAGAAAACTTCAAGTCCCATGAGTTTGAGGGTGCGGTAGATAGAGGCGGCCAACGTTTGCTTGGTGTCAAGGCCACGATGGTTTATGAATACATCGTAGGACACCTTTTTTGTTGGAGTTGAAGACAATGTAGATGTAGATGGTGGCATAATTTTGTGAAAGGCACTACTAATCTCATTTGCCCTTCTCATGGAATTAAAATGAAACAAACATGGGTGTAGAAAGGATAGAAAAGAATGGAAAGACACAGTGAGCCAAGAGATAAAAAGTAGTATAAATAATGTGCGGATGCTCATAGATTCCCGTCAACTTTCCTAACATGGTTTTGAAAGTGCATCCAAAATGCTCACAGATTCCTACCAAATATGCTTGTGTGACCTCCTAATGGCTTAAAATTTGTTGGTTGCATATGAAAACTAGCAAATAGATGTGTTTTTTGTCCCATCGGGCATGCCAAAACTATTAGGGATCCAAATCTGCACCCTAATGCCAAGCTGTGAACAAACTTAGCAGGTTTGGATGTAACATGGGCTGCTTTTAGGTTGTGGGTGTCCTATTCAAAAGCAAACCTCTAGATTATGGGTTGGCTTCCCCTTTTGATGCCACCTAACTACTAATTTTTGAGATAAAGGGTAAGAATTGCATGAAAAATGAACCTAATATTGAAAATATCTAAGGTGATACACCAAAAAACAACTAGGACTTGATAACAACCTATCACATTCAAATCAATTATCATAAAACTTGGCTTACACAACTCATTTTTAAATGCAGTTTACATAAGTAATTTATAAGGAGGTCTCTAAACAGGGCTTTTAGAAGGAAAACAAAGGTTTCACAACTAACAATACTATTTAACAACACAACTTATAACCTATTAACATACATTTTCTGCTAAATAGATGCCTAAACATGAGACAAGTTTTCAAGGATAGATAAATTTTCACAAGACAAACTGATCAATCATTAACAGCATACCATGAAACATGAAATGAGAAGGTAAAATTCTCTTTTTTATTAATTCAAAGTGCTTACTCTATCACAAGTCCATCTGAGTTACAATACTGCTCCATGAAAAACTACTCCAAAACAAAGTTATCCTACTGTTGGAAAGAAAGAACTAACTCCAAAATGCAAAAACAAGCTACTTAAACAAAAAACCCACCAAAACCCCTCACACATGTCCATCGAGAAGGTTCTTGTCAGATGCAACAATGAGGAAAAAAAAGAACCTTCTAAAGTCACTCCAAAATGCCTCGAAAATGGTGAAAAGTCAAGCTCATACTCAAGTCATGCTAAAAGTGTGACAAAACTCCCTCCAAAGTAGCACATGTTTCTCCAAAACAGTCAAATGCTTCACCCCCACACTCTCCTCATGTCTGCAAGCCAATCATTTTGTCTCCTAGCTTTGACTCATGCAATATGTGTGTTTTGGAAACACAAGACTCCAAAAAAGGCATTAAAGATAATAAATTGATTAGGTGATTCATAATACATCACTTAATCAAGTTATTTTACATTTCAAAGCAAAGTATAAGAGGGGCCACCATCAATATGAATTACATTACATTTGCAAGTGAAAAATATCAAAGTGATAAGCAAATCACTTAAATGATATTTTTTATATTTTTGAAACAAGTGCAAAAAATAATAATGAAATGCCAAAATGCTTTCAAAATCATTAAACAAGGTTACAATTCCTCCAAGGCACTTGATCATTTTACTTTTCTCATTCTGTACTCCAAGGCCACATGTGGTCAACATTCTTTTGATTTGCAAAAGCAAAATAAAAGGCTGAAGTTTGGCCTATATGGCCGACCTCCACACTTCTTGGAAGGAATATTCCAATTCTTCAAGGCACTAAGGAATTCATTATCAAAAGGTCAAAGGCATGACTTGTGACTTGGCTTACTCCATATGTTTCATTGCTTGAAGGACTTAGTGTTATTCCTTGCATACACGCCCCAACTTTTGCTTGGCAAAGTTGGGGACCCCCTCTTCTATTCTTCTTTTTTTCTTTCTTTGTCTTTTTCATATCTGGTACCATAACATAAACTTTTCCAAGGTTCATGTTCCTAGTTCCATCCTTATCTCAGTTCCCCGCTTCGTTCGGGTGTCGTCCCATCTCGTCTCATCTTGTTCTCCGTCCTGTTTTTGCTTCATCTTGTTTTTCATCGTTGAGTTGTTCGTTTGTCTTGGTCTTCATCTTTTCGTCGTCGTTTGTCCATCTTCGTCCGTGTATCACTTGTTTCTAGTTTTGTGTCATTCACTTCGGTCTTCGCATCATCATTTTTGTGTTTTAATCTTGAAAATACAAAAAAATTAAAAAATTACAAAATAAAAAAAATGAGAATAACGTGAAAAAAAAAAATCAAAAAAAATAAAAAAATGAGAATAACAAATTTAATAAAATAAAATGAAAATTGAATGTGTTTTATTACTTTAGTTTTTCTAAAAAAAATAAAGTAATAAAATTTCATCTTTTAAAACTTGAAAATAAATAAGCTTTCTTTTATTTTTAAAAGTTTTTAAAATAAAGAAAGTTTCCCAAATCTTTAATAAATAAATCTTTTTATTTATTTAAAAAGATTGTGAATTTAAAATCATAAAATAAGATTAAAAATTAAATAAAGTCTTTAAGACCTTTAAAATCTTGAAAATAAAAAATAAAAATAGAGTTTTGTCGGACCCGGACCCAGAGCCAGAACAAAATTTTGGGTGGAAATATTTTTAAAAAATTTCAGGTCCAAGTTTCGTTCCCGTCCCGCCCCCACATCATTGGCGGAAATCATAATGAACTTTGTCTCAGACAAAAAGAAATGTTTTGGTTTGAAATTGATTTCGTTCCTGCCTAAGATTGAATCCACTCCCAACCTACTCCCGCTCCACTTCCGCTTAGTAACAATTGCCAACCCGACCCCACTTTCGATGGCACAAGGGAGAAAATAAAAGGGCGAGGATCAGTTTCGATCCCACTTCCAACGAGCATGCATTCGGGGAGGAAACATAAGTAAGGGCATATAAACTGTTGACATTCTAACTCAAAAGATGTCATCTCATGAAATACGATTGACAATTGAAAGCCAAAGTCTGCGGCCTATGATAATATTACCCTTGCTTATACCGAAATGGGGACTGAGAAATGAAGTTTGGCGCTGATCGAATCATAAGGACAAAGATTCTCAAAGAATGTTATAGCTATAATCTACCTGGGTGGGCGCTATGCAGCAAAATGTGAAAGCATCAACATGGCAATTGAATTGTTTTAAGCATGGTTTAAGAGGCATCCTCTCATGAAGTGGAATGATTGCAAAATACTCCAGAAATGGATTTATTGAGAAGGTCTCACATACTCTTCAAGCAATGGCTCTTGTAAATGTTCATGCAATGTGAGAATGGTGAAGCATGGACGAGGCATGTAAACTGTTTGACAGGCCATTGCAAAGATCTGGTGATCTCCTATTGTGCCAGCGATTACAACGTATATACAAATAGATCTGTTGCAAAGGATCTTGAAACTTTCAAGCAAATGTGATTGGTTGTTGAAAAGCCAAATTCCACACCTTTTCCAGCATCCTCTGCCTTTGTGCATGAAATTTGGAATGGACAAGGAAAATCAACTATTTGAAAAAATTCATTAGGGAATGGGGTGCCATGGATATCATGATTGCAGCATACCCATTAAAATGTAGGTCCAATGATAGGCATTTGAAACTTCCAAGCAAATGTAATTGGTAGCTATAAAGTCAAAGCATGTGACCTTGTGCCAGCATCCTTGCCAACACCAATTATGTGGAATCATAGACAAATGCATGTGAGCTGTTATACATAATTCCTCCAAGAGAACTCATCTCATGAAGTGGAATGGTTGCAAAATATGCACCAAATGAATGATGTATTTGTGAGTGTCCTAGAAGAAACAATGTATGCAAAATGCGAAAGTATATACCAAGCATTGATCTGTATGATAAAATGCCTTAGAGAAGGGCGACATGATATGTGATCTTTGACAGAATGCCTCAAAGAGGTGTCATCTTCTAGAAACGAAAAGGCATGCATGCAAAATGTTGAAGCAGAGACATGCAAGTGAACTGATAAACAAAATTCCTTTGAGGAATGTAGTCTCATGGAGTGCGCGATTGCAAGATATGCAAAATGGAAGTAATGAAAGGTTTTAGAGACTTTAATCAAAATACAGTTGGCGGGTTTTAAAACCATAACCCACAATTTTGATTAGGATCCTCCATGTATATGTGCATCGACACCCATCAAAGCATACAAGTTATGTAAATTGTTTGACAGAGGCTACTTGGTAATAAATGTATGCAAAGAATGGAAGCATAGACGCGAGCATGTGAAGTATTTCACAGAATGCCTCAATGAAATGTGGTCTCAAACAAAATGATCTCGGGTCAATGCATGATATGGGGCAATGGTTGCAAAGTATTCATCTATTTGTTGGAAGGTAGAAACAAGGTCTATGAAATATTTGGCAAAAGACTTGAAAGAAATGTAGTCTTATAGAGCACTAGAATATAGTGAGAACCTACATGTGTAATGTGAAAGCATGGCTAATATGTGGGTTGTTTGACAAGGAGCTCAAAGAAATTTCATCGCATAGAATAAAATCATTGCAGGAATTTCCAGATTGGGGAGCAAAGAAGAGCTGAAGTTTTAAATCCATGTGCATACCTTTATTATTAATATTATTTTGGTTTTAAAATAATATTAATTTAAAAGCAGATTTATATTTCAATTATGAAATTTAAAGTATATTTGCATTTAATTGAAATATTTTGGAATTTTAATTAATTAAGTTTTATTAATTAATGTATTCTATTGTTTATAGGTGTTATTGAGGAGAATATTATTTTGCAATCACGATGACATGCAAATCAAATATGTAAGAGAGGTGATTTTTTGAAGAGATAATGAAACTGGCAGTGAATTGAACACTTTGCAATCCAAACTTGAAGTCACTTCTAGGAAAGATGTTGATTTTATGCTACTCATTGTGCAAAGGGAGAACTCAAAGTCAGATTGGAAACTGCAGCTATTAACTGAGGCCAGACTAGAGGATGAAGTTTCAACTGAAACTAACTAAGAGAAAAGTGAAATTAGCTGAGGAAAAACATGAGATGAAACAAAAAGTTATTTTTCTAATTTAATTGTATGCACAAAAAGCTAGAGCTTTTTGATGTTTCAGTTCTGGAGAGGGAATTATGGAATTTTGAGCTACAAATTGTAAAATCAAGCTCATTGTAAAGTGTTAGACACTTAGGGAAAATAGTTAGAAGTTTTTACAGCTTAGCTTATTAGAGTTTTACAGCAGGATAGGTGATGTATTTTTTTGATTTTCTTAGTTTAGATGGAGGTAATTTGAAGATATGGGTTTATGTACACTAGTGATCTTGCCAGATTTGTAAATGTTGCTTATCTGTTTCATTGACAGTAGAAGTAGCCAGACTTAAACCTACTTTAGGTTATGCTTTGGAATGATGTTTGTTTTATTAATCATTTGATTTGGAAAGCTTTCAAGGAATGGAGTTCTATCTTTTCTTTTGTTCAAATGATGATTTGCAATCTACCATTAATATTTGCACTATGAATGAATAGTTGTGTATGGATTATAGGCTAATTTGTTTTGTAGTTCTAGTTTAGGAACTCCTTGGAAAGCAATAGGTCTGATTAGTTGAATGAATCAACATTCCATTTCTTTCTATGTCCCTGATCTATCTTTTTCCTTTTCTTTATACCCCCCTGTTAGAGTAGGTTTAAATAAGAATTCGATCTTACAACAATCAAGATGCTCACTAACCAGCAGGCCCCTTGAACATTACAATTACATTGACCATTGAGCAATATCAGCATAGTTGAGAACCAACTACTAGGACCTTGGGAGTTAGATTACCATGTGTTGTCTTTCTTTTTCAGGAGAAATAGAATATAGATATTTTATTTAAATGTTGTTGTGCTCTTTTGAACATCAACAGGACTGGTGCTAGAAGGAGGGAACTTGAGCAATTTTGGATTGGTGTGAGTTGGAGTGGGTTAGCTCTTGGAAAACCTAGCTCCGATGGGAAGCCCTTTGTGTATACCTGGATTTATTCATGAAATCCCTGGTTACATGTATGATAGGCTTCCTTTATTTTTCCTTGACAGTGGAAAAAATGCTTCTAAACATGTCAATATTTGTAGGGATTTAGCCATTTTTCTCTAGATTCAACATGAGGATATCATCTGTCAATTATTCATCAAAACACTTCAAGGTACAATGAGGCAATGGTATGTTAATCTTCCATCAGATTCTATTTGTTCATGGATAGAATTAAAAATCTTGTTCTTAGATCAATTTGATCCTTATATGCATATGTGAAACCCATCACTTCAATTTGCAGCCGTGAAAAGATTACCACATGAATCAATAATGCAATTCAATCACAGATTCCTTCTTATGTTTAAGCGAGTTATAGATTCAAATCTAGTTATTGATGATCGTGTGGTGAAAGAACATTACTATTGGGGTTTGCATAATTTATTGGTAGCAAGAATTAAATGTTGTGGTAAAGTTACCACTATATGGGATGCATTTAACAAAGCTCTCTTGTTTGCACAATCTGAACAAGACATTAGAAACATGCCTAATCAAGGTAAGAAATATAACGATCTTGTACTCAAATTGCCACCCTTCACATCTTTGCACTGGTTTATTCACCATGCCTAACCACATGAAAAGTCAAGCTTTGCAAAAGCCAACAAAAAAGGTAAGTATTCCACTTTCCGATGAAGTTGTGACTATATCCACTCTTTTTGGTCATACCCCAACACATAATCCATTACATCGCAATGAAATTGCAAGCAAGAGATTTGATGAGCAAATATATCATTTAGATGTTTTGTTTGAAAAAGAACATGAAACGGATATAAAGTCAAAACATAATGGAAATATCAAGTTAGAATATTGTTTCAATGGAAATGTTAAAACTAATGATGATATTGAAAGAGTTGAAATATCAACATAGGACTGTTGTCATGAGAAATCAACAATACCTTCAAACGCTTTGAACAACTCTTCCAATCATGAGGATAATTAGCATGATGATGGATGGACAAAGGATGGTGAGAGATGTTGGTTAGATATCCCACGTGAGCAAAGTCTATTAAGGGAGAAATTGGAAGAACTAGGAGATCCGAGGCTATTAGAACTCACTGGGCCAAATACATGTAGGATACATCCAAAAAATCAGCATTCCCAGGTGGATTGCCATGTTTTCTTGGGTAGGATGGAATTGTATTTTAGACAAAAAATCACTATTGAAGAAATATTTATGGAAGATCCTTGGAGTATGTATCCCCTTAATGAGGAAGATGAAACAACTAGCATACATGAAAATAATAATGACTCCCTTTGAAATGATGAGAATAACTGTGAGAACATGCTGAGATCTTCCCCATCATTTGATGAACTTGATCCTTGCAGCAAGATGGATTCAACAACTATTGAAGCTTCTCTACCTTGTGTAGATCTGCTCGATGTGGAAAATGAGTTTATCGATGCATTCATAGATTCTTTCATGATGATCAATAAGGGAGAAACATCTTTTGATGAGTTAACACAGGAAAATGAATTTGCTGGTTTGAATGATGAACACATAGAAACTGAGAACAACGTAATTATGAATGAGGTTGCAAATGAATCTCATGGTGAGATACACAAAGTTGAATGTCAAACTGATTCTTCAAAGGAGAAAGATCAAATGGACGTTCAAGTTATTCAAGGGCTACTTGATAATCATTCAGATCAGACTTACCCTTGTCAGGAAAATAAATTGGATCTCAGTGCTAATCAAGATACCAACATTGATGAAATTAGTGGTTAGTTGCAGCAAGGTGTGAACAAATGGCGACTCCAAAGAATATCAAGTGACCAAGAGGTTGTCTCAGAAGTTGAATCCCTTCAACATGATGAAGAGAATGAAATGAGGGAGTATTTTCTTGGTTTTTATTATGTTTATTCAAATGTGATGTTTGAAGAAAGTCCTTGCTTACCATGAACTAGTGAATTTGATCTTAAAAGTGATGAGCTTGACACTGACTTGTACATTCTAGTTGACGATAGGCATAAACATGAATTGAAGAAATGTTTTCTTGAATTTGATTTTGTTTATTCAAATGAGTTGTTCGAAGACAATACTTGTTCACCTTGTATTAGTATTTATGACATGAATGGTGATGAACGGATGTTGATTTTCAAACTCTTTTGGGTGACATGTTTGAAGAGAGTGCTAACAATGATGCTTCAACTCAGAAGGAGCTAGGTTTGCAAAACTTGCAAGTTGACAACACGGGTGATTTATTGCTTAGTCCTCCTGAGGAGACCCGGATAATTTGTGACTCTATGCCTAAGATGAAAGAACAATGTTGGCACATGAATGTTCCATTTGCATAACAAACCTTGTTGTAGGTGATCCATATGAGATTCATCATTTTGGTTTCCCTTCTCAAGTAAGTGGTTCTGAATTCTTGTTGTCCAGAAAGATTTCCAAGTCAGGTAAAGAAAATGTTGAGCAAATTTATTTTAAGGTTGAGGAAGCTAATCCTTTAATTGATTTTGCATGTACTTTAAGAAGCATGATTGAGATTATTAATCCCTGTGAAGTCAAATACACTAGTTTGTTGTTAAAGCCTAGTGTCGATTGTGCTAGGGATATATATGAAATTTTTGAACAAAATTTAGATGTCTTGAATGTTGATGGCACATTGCTAACATATGTTCTTTATGTTGACATGCATGATTTGGAACAAAATGAAGTGGTGTTACATGAGCTAAGACCTCCTAAAGAGGAGATCATACAACATGAGCATGCCACAGTAACTGAAGATCTTCTAAATCAAGTGGTGTCTTTTCATTATCCTTTGTGTTTTAATGATTTTCAGTTTGATTATTACGTTGGGGAGAATAAAATGTGTTTGTGGGTAAATCATGACGAGGCTGAGAACCCACAAATGTTAACATTTCGAACTTTATACCTTCATAATGAATTTACTGCACATAAACTTTACATTTTTGAGTATAAGGACAAATTTGCTAGGTTTTGAACTGTACCTAGTAAGTTAAGATACACATAATGAAAAATTAGACAAGTCAATGTACAAATTTTTATAGTTTTTATGTTTGTAGAGCTCGGTTTTAGAGTTATTTTAGGATTAGGATTGGTTAGTGTTGGTTTTTGGTTTAGTTATTTTTTCTTGTTTTTGTTTTGTTTCTGGGTTTGTTTGTTTTCTTTTGTTTTTGGTTTTTTGTTGTTTGTTTGTTCTTTTTGTTCTCATTTTTTTTTGTTTTCCCTTTTGCTAGTTCGTTTTGTCTGTCTGTGTGTTCTTTTCTTCTGCTCTTTTCTTTTTGTTTGTTTCTTTTCTTTCTTCTAGGGGGTTCCCTCTCATTGACAATAAAAGTTGATTTATTGTATGCAAGTTATGCCAAAAGGTGAATCTATTAAGAGTCTATTGTTGGTATTTTCGAACACTTGATTAGTCAGTAGCTTTGAAAATTTTGATTACCTTCATCCATATCAAGTTGGGGAATGTTAGCATGAATTGAAACTTGGTACAATATGCAGTTTTGGGGAATTTTTGAAAGTCTATCATGATCTGCACACCTTAAGAAATCCATCAGTTAGTTTACATTAGGTGGGGTAGCTCTACTCCAAGTGAAAAATCTGAAGAGTTACATTTCTTTCACGATGCCCACTATGGTTCTCAACCCACTACTTAGGCTTCACTACTTAAGGATTGAGGGGAAACTAGAAATTATGCTTCAAAAGAATCAACACCTGAGAAAAAGAGGAAATAAATGAAATCTGAAAATGAAATCCATCAGCAAGGGTGACTCAAGTATCTCTACCAAGGCTAAATACACCTGGTTGGTAGTAGAGCGATGCTTGGAGAGAACCAGAGGTATCTCTGTCGAGGCTATAGATGCCTGTCTAGTAGTAGAGCTATGCCCAAGATATCATTGCATGTTAGAAATATAACTCACAACTACATAGCTTGGGTAGAGTCTGCTCCACTTTGATCACAACAATGCTCATGGAGGGGAATGAATCATTTGCACACACAAATAGGTTTCAGTTTCATCTCAAACCTTTGTCACGTCCCAGTTTTGGTTGTGTTTGCACTTCTTAGTTTGCCTTGAACGAACGTAAACCAGAGCTTTTGGTTATTTGGAGGGTTGCGCATTTTAAAACACTTTGCGCATTTTCCCAACCAAGTCATCATTTGTTATGCCTTGCATACACGCCCCAACTTTTGCTTGGAAAAGTTGGGGACCCCCTCTTCTTTTCTTCTTTTTTTCTTTCTTTGTCTCTGTCAGATCTGGAACCAAAACATAAAATTTTCCAAGGTTCCTGTTCTTGGTTCCGTCTTGATCCCGGTTCCCGGCTTTGTTTGGGTGTCATCCTATCTCGTCCCGTCTTGTTCTCCATCCCATTTTTGCTTCATCTCATTTTTCGTCGTTGTGTTGTTCATTTGTCTTGGTATTCATCTTTTCAGTCTTTGTCTTTTCGTTGTCGTTTGCCTGTCTTCATCCTCATGTTGCTTGTTTCTAGTTTCGTGTCATTCACTTTGGTCTCCGCGTTGTCGTTTTTGTGTTTTAATCTTGAAAATACAAAAAATTATTAAAAAAGGAGAATAACACGAAAACAAAAAACAAAAAATCAAAAATCAAATAAAAAAAATGTAAATTCAAGTTTAAAAGAAATTTATTTATTTTCAAATTTTAAATAAAATAAATTTATTTTTTAATTTTAAAAGGATTTATAAAGTTAAAATTTGGAAAATTAAAGGAATTTTAAAGTTTTAAAAATAAAATAAAAATAATAAAATTTCATCTTTTAAAACTTGAAATAAATAAAGCTTTCTTTTATTTTAAAAGTTCTTTTTTAAAATAAAGAAAGTGTCCAAAATCTTTAATAAATAAATCTTTTTATTTATTTAAAAAGATTGTAAATTTAAAATCATAAAATAAGATTAAAAATTAAATAAAGTCTTTAAGACTTTTAAAATCTTGAAAATTAAAATAAAAATAGAGTTCTATCAAACTCAGACCCGGACCTGAACAGAACTTTGGGCGAAAATATTTTAAAAAAAATTTAGAGCCAAGTTTTGTTCCTGTCCCGCCCTCGCATCATTGGCGGAAACCGGAACAAACTTTGTTTCGGGAAAAAATAAATGTTTTGGTTTGAAATAAGAATTTGATCTTACAACAATCAAAATGCTCAATAACCAGCAGGCCCCTTGAACATTACAATTAAATTGACCATTGAGCAATATCAACACAGTTGAGAACCAACTACCAGGACCTTGGGAGTTACATTACCATGTGTTGTCTTTCTTTCTCAAGAGAAATAGAATAGAGATATTTTGTTTAAATGTTATTGTGCTATTTTGACCATCAAGTCTTAGCAATATTTCACAAGGCATAACAAATGCCTAAGTCAAAACACATGCTTAAGGCAAAAACACATGCCTAAGGAAAAACAAATGCCTCAACCCCCACTTTACATTTACATGAGTTTCATTTTTTAAAACATGGGATAAAAAATCCCATCGGCATCTAGAAGGGTCAAACGCTAATCATCAAAAGATAAAAAAAAATGTGAAAAACACCATCATTTTTTCATCGAGCACTTTGGTAGAGACATGTTGCCGCCAGGGTTTCACTTGCACACACATAATGTGGAGATTTTGACTAGTTTTTTTTATGGAATTTGATGGGAAGTGTATAGAAACACAGGTAAAGGAATTTTCACACAAAAGTCTATATTTTTTAGCTCTTTTGAAGGCCATTTGATGCATTTTTCCTGCGGGCTATAGCATTTTCTAATGAACTTTGTTTCTTTTTTTTCTCTTGTGGTTGATTCATCTACTTTAGCCACCATGAGAAGCATTAAATGGAGCTTTTTGTTTATAGATAAAGCTTTGAATAGTAGCAAAATGTGAACCAAAGCTCCAGATAAGCCGACAACTCCATTCACTTCAGATTTTGAGCAAAATAAAGCTCATTTCGAGCCTCCACACAAGTATAATGTTGCAAGATAGTTTCAGCTCTTGTATTTGAAGTTTAAAATACCCTACCCAAGTGGGTTTTTGATATCCTTTTTAAAAAAAGGACTCTTTGGCTGCGACCATGAAAGAATTGCCTAGGGTTTTGATACACCTTTGTCACTTTCTTGTAGACAAAATTCCATGTCATCTTTTAAATATCTTTGTATTTGCATTTGAGATAACCAGATTGTATTTGAGAATGAAATGAAGAAACCATAACCACGGCTTGAAAGATATGAAATGGGTCTATTCTTATAATTTTGTTCTTCCTTAAAATTCCATGATGGTTTTTTGAAAAACTTCAACATTTGTAATTTTTTTGTGAAAAACCCAAGTGGGTTTTCTATTCATTTGAAGAAATTTCAGATTCTTGTAAAAAACCCCAAGTGGGTTACCTTCAATTTGTAGTAAGATTGCTTTTTTACAAAAACCCCCAAGTGGGTTTTGGTGTTTTTGAAGGAAAAACCCCTACAAGCTGTAGAAAATGAGATGGGGTTTTGAATGCCTTTACATTTTTAGTTTTTTTTCCCCTCTTTTGATAAACCCCATATGGGTTTTGCAAGATCATAATGTGAATGAGGTTTCATCAGAGAGTGATCAACTCCTTTCCACTCTGTAATTCTTGTTACCATGAAGGCTCTGCTTGTATTGATTTTTTGTATTCTTGATACTTGAAATAGACCCAGCTGGGGTCCTCACAATAGTGACCACGCCTTGCACTCTGTATTTTCATTTTTAATCAACCCAGATGGGTATTCCATAGTTTGCAAGAACAAATCTATTTAGCTATTACCTCCAATAATGCATGAAATGAGTTTCCATTTTGATTGCTCTTTTTGAAAATAGCAACTCATTGTAATTCTCCTTCGATTTTTGGAACTTGTAATAACCCAGATGGGTTCCTCCAAATGTGAAAAAAAACTTAGTGTTTAAAAAGAACCAAATCTTCAAAGGAATAAAACTGTCCCACCCCATCATAAATTGAGTCATCTTCTAAGAATGCACTTACATCAGAAATGTGCAGCTCATCTCACTCTTTCCTGAAACAAAATGGCCATTGCAGTGATGTTGAATAGCTGATATGTTCTTCTAACCTTCACAATTGTATCTAAAAATGTTATTTTTTCATTTCTATTATGTGCATTCCTATTAAATTCACTTATGCATGTGCAGTCCACCTTTATTTCATCAATAGTAGATAACTCTTTTTTGTAACTGAATGTGATTATCATGTTGCTCTTGTGTTATGACTTCAATAATCACATTTTTCCTTTGAAGGACTATAGTCATCTTCTTCATTAGATGAGATATTGAATAGATTATATTCATGCATTCCAAGGGTTTCCCATGCATTGAAAACTCTGTTCATTTAAAGTAGATGCACATTTCTTTTACAGGCACGAAATATTCTGTAAGTACTTACCTCTATCTTGATGTGATATTGCATAAGCATTGCTTGATCTGTTTTGCTTCCATCTGGTTCATTGTATATATCACTTGTGGAGGTAATCCTTGGGTCTGAGCAACTCAAGAAAATGTAGATGAAAGTTGTGGTTGATCATTATGTGACACCAAACAGGGGAGTTGAAAAGTTTTACTACCCTTCCTTTCTTCTTCATCTATGATGCAATCTCTTCTCCATCTCTTGTTTTCCTTTAGTAAGGTCAAAAGAAAATTTTCTTTCTTGTTGTCCTGTATGACATGAAAATTCATTTGCTCCTATGGACTGCCCTGATTTCTTGGAATTTTCCAGGTATCTCCTTGAAGACATGCATTTCAATGGTGGTTTTTTTATGTAACATTAACATCATATAACACTGTCATCTTTAAGAGATTATGGCTCATTGCTTCTTTGATGCCATGTTCTATTTTGTGGACTTCTTGTTTGAAGTCAAGAATTTGGTGGTCTTTATGAATTTGTTTTATGATTTGCTCCTTTACCACACATAGCATTATTCTTGTTGATATTTACTTGTAATATCTCTTGTATTTTCATGGTTATGACAGATATTTATGCTTTTGGCCATATATTTCTTGTTCTTTGTGCATGGCACCCATGATCTTGATTGTCATTCTTTGAATTAAGATTTTTATCCTGTAGGACTTTCACATCCATGACTGTCACACTTTGTAGTTGATGCATTCCTTGCTATGACTGTTACATTTTGAATATAAAGGAATGTGTCCATGTTTAATAAATGTGGTTGTCTATGCATCATAGCACTTGTATTTATGACTATCTTTAGGACTGTAACTGTTCTCCCTTTTGTATATGATTTCTACCTCCTAATATTTTTGACCATACTCTCATTTCCACACATGAATTTCAATGCATATGAATGTCCCCTTATCACTGTCTCTCTGAGATACTGCTGACAAACTTTAGTAATTGTGCTTTTCCTTTTAAACTTTGCATAGTGTCTCCTTTTTTTCATAGTCATTAGTGTAGGAAGTCATACGAAGACTATGCTAAACTATCATTCCTTCTTCTCTAAAGATTACATACTTCTAAGGAACTTGTTTACATTTAAGAATTCTGCCATCAAACACTTCACCTTTCATACAATGTGCCTTGGACCTTATAATCATGAACCTAGAACATTCAAGACTTAGATGCTAAAATACACAATGTGTAGTTCGGTGGTATGTCTGAGACAAAACTCTTGGTTGCACACCTTGCAATAGTAGAAGGGAACCATAACACAGACCACTAGTAGATAAAGACAACCCCATACTCGTTGGACTTTGCTGTCATGTAGCATGCATTCATGATTGTATTCATTGTTGTTGTCTAGTTCATTCCCTTAGGACCACCCCTTGCAGACTCTTAAAATTTGTTGTCCTTTTCACTTGTATCATGACCTTGGCTTCAAAAGGGGTCACCTTGTGTTGCTTCATGATTTCCCCAACCATTGCTTGCTGCCCCGCATGTTTACTACCTGATTTCCACAACAGTTGTTTACCTTTTCAATCATGTGCCACAATTAACATTGTCTCCTCACTTTGATCCTAGTGGGCAGACACATGTCACCTATGTCGGTGACCTAAAGCTCACCATCCTATGTGATGTGTGGCTATCCAATAGGGTTAAGGTGAGAGGGTCCTTATAGTACCTTGTATTATTCTTTCCTGCTGCCCCATATGCTTCATGATGTTTTCAGGCATGCCTTGATTTCTTCTTCATTATGTAAGAGATGCATAATTGAACTTGATGCATCTATGATTGGACTTGATGCATCTCCAAAATCACTTACTTCTTTTTATAAAATGGATCATGGATCTACTTAAGAAGATTGAAAGACATATCCAACAAAATGTGTTGCATCTTTTGAATTTGATAATGAAATTTGATCAACTGGTGTGATTCCATATTGATTTAATGCATTGATAACATGTATATCTTTGATCAAGTTGCTCAATTTTATTTTTCTCTGAAAGCATGGTGAGCTCTACCCTCATGGGAGCCACATTTACCCCACATATTGCATTTAACTGAATCAGAATAGTAACAAGACTTGTCCTAAATTTGTACATGAAGCAAACAAGTTAGAAAAATAGATGCATATTTTGGATGTGTTTGATGACTTCATTGTTTTCCAAGACATCCAAGGTTTGCATGCTCATTTAATGCACTTAGGGATCAGTTTATACATGCATAGGTAAGTGTTTATGTAAGGTTTGAGATCTTTCATTGCTTAGAGCATTGCTCTAATATCATTGTGATTGTAATATATAGGAGCTAGGAGGACTATGGAGCTAGGAAGGACACAAGCAGCTTGAGGGTAGTAGCAGAATGAGGGGAAACCTTCAAAACCAGTCATTCTTAGGCAATGACTAGTCTCCACCCTTATATGTACATTCTATTTGTTTACTTATTCATGTATAAACTGTTTCTTTATTTTCATTAAATAAGTAAAGTTAGTCCCTTGGCTTGTGAGGGACATGTACACTTCATGATTACCAATAAAGATTACATTTGTACACATATGATTCTCTTTTCTCATTTGTTGTAATTGCAACATTGGAATAAAAATGTAATATTTTTCATTTGACAATCTTTTTTCATGCATATTGAACTTAGGAGACTATGGTTTATCTTTTAAATGTTTAAACAAACAACACAAAGAATAAACACTAAACCCGATTTCAGCTGAAAGCTAAAAATCCGTAACATTTTTGGCGACATCTACTATATGTTTTCCTGCTAAACATGAGACCAGCTTCCTAAGCCTATCCATTGGGCACGGGGTCACTCAGAAAACTAACACCACTTGAAAACAACATTGAAAATTGCTCTAACTCACTAAACCGACAAAGACGCACGAGCTGTGAAGGCCCAGCATTGAAGGCGCCGCCTAATTATTGCAAAACAGCCCGCCGGGAAAGCTAAAAAATAATTTTAACCTATTGGTAAATTAAGCGCTGGGAAGCAGAGCCTCTAATTTATTACAAAGGGGCGAATTTTAGATCATACCTCAAAACAGAGTTTGAGTTGTATCCCATTGACTAGGATAGGCAGAGCTTCTCCATCCATTTATGATAGTTGAAAATCATTGTGCTCTTTGCATTCAGTAATGGAAAATGAGCCACTCCACATGCTATCAAATTTAGTATGCTTTCCAAGCCTGCTCTTTAATTCATCCCATTTGAGAACAAAATCTTCTTCTCTGAACACCCTGGGTGTTTCTCTTTTATCAAAAACCTTCTTTGTTTGGAGTTGATGCAAATCCATTTTTTTCATGGCTTTATCTCTGGTTTCATCCAGCTCCATGAGTTGTGCATATCAGACATCTATTGGATCTTCCTCTTCAAACATTTCAAGCTGGTTCATTATGTCAAGAGCTGGAAGCTCAACTGATAAAGGTAGCGTTGCCTCTTTACCATATACAAACATATAAGGGGAATTCCCAATGGACTTCTTTGGAGTTATTCTATTTTCCCATAAGGAAAATTTTAACTTGTTATGCCAAGTTCTTTGGTTATCCTCCAAAATCCTCTTGATGATTCTGATCAGGTTCTTATTGGTTGATTCAACCAAACCATTACCTTGAGGGTAATAATTTGATGAGGTATTCAAATGAATACCATTCTTTACAGCCCAATCACTTACTCTTAACCCAACAAATTCCAAAGCATTACCAGAAATGATTGATTCATGTACCCCAAATTTGGTTACTAAATCATCACAAAAGTTTAAAACAACACTTTCATTAGCTTCTTTCAAAGCCACTGCTTCAGTCCATCGTGTTAAGTAATCGGTTGCAGTAAGCACCCACCTGTGACCTGCACTTGAAGGTGGGTTAATGGCACCTATAAACTCAATGCCCCATCTCATGAAGGGCTATTCTACTTGAATGGGCTGCAATGGTAAAGCTGGTAGCCTTTCTTTGCCTGCAAAAATGGCACATTTTACACACTTTCTGGCCCAAGCATGTGCATCCTTAAACAACCTTGGCCAATAATAGCCAGCTCTCATTATTTTCCATGTAGTTGTTCTTGGGGAAAAATGACCCCCGGTAGTTCCATCATGGATCTCATGAAGTACTTTATCAACTTGATGTTGATCAATGAATCTTAAGAGGACACCGTTAAGGTCCTTTCTGAAAAGAATGTTACCAATTAGTACATAAGGAATAGACTGCAATCTAAAATACCTCTGTTTAGATTTATCTAAACCTAGTGGACACTCACAAGTTTCCAAAAAGTGAGTCATATCTTGCACCCAACCTACATTTGTTGTTGATGCATTAGCTGCAAGCTCATTATCAACAACCAAAATTGCTTCTATTTCTGCATTTTCCTCATTTTCAGCCTTTTTAGCTAGTTGTTCACACAACCCTTTACCCCTGACAAGCTTTGTTACCTTAATATCAACATCATACTCCATAACTTTTGTGATCCAGCCTAACCTCTTTTCATTCAAGTCCCTGCTTAACAAGAACTCCTTCACACTAGGGTGAGCAACCATCAAATGCACTTTGTTGTTAGAAATCAGAGGTTTAAATTTCTTCAAGAGTTTGATGGCAGTAAGCACATGTTTCTCTACAAAAGTATACCTTTTTTCATATTATTCTAAACGTTGACTAAAGAAAGCAATTAGCTATTCTAGGCCAGCATCATTCTGTTGTACCAGTATTGCAGAAATTATATCAATGCTGTCAAAAGCATATAAAATGAAATCTTTTGAGAAGTTCAGGTTTACCAAAGTAGGAGTTGTTGATAAGGCCTCCTTTATGACTTCAAAACTATGCTTGGCCTCTTTGGTCCAGCTGAAAGTGGCATTCTTTTTCAACATGGAAGTTAGTGGTTTCAAAAGATTTGCAATATCAGGAATAAACCTTCTAACAAAATTAATTATGCCAAGAAAACTTTGTAGCCCCTTTTTATGGTTGGGTAAAGACAGATCCAAAATGACACTTACTCTTTCTGGATCACTGGTGATCCCCTGTTTTGACACAATATGTCCTAAAATATTTCCTTCATGGACAATAAAGATACATTTTTTGGGATTGAGGGATATACCATACTCCCTACATCTCTCAAATACTTGTTTCAGATGTGCAAGGTGTTCATCAACCTTCTTTGAAAATACCGTTACATCATCAAGGTAAATAAGAACAAGTTTGTGAATCAAACCTTTAAATGCCATGTCCACTACCCTCTAAAATGTGGCACCAACATTGGACATGCCAAATGGCATCCTCTTATAAGCCATGGTGCCCCATTTTGTGGTGAAGGAAGTCTTGTACTGATCTTCCTCTTTGAATAAGATTTGGTTATAACCTGAATAACCATCAAGCAATGAGAATCTTTCTGAACCAGCTACAATTTGCAAAATCTGCTCCATTGAGGGAAGTGGATAATGATCCTTTAACGAGGCTCTATTGAGGTCTCTAAAGTCAACACACAACCTAATTTCACCATTTTTCTTTCTAACCAGGACAAGGTTAGAGACCCATGAGGTATGTTTGATTGAAAAAATGATGTCTCCCTTAATCATTTTGGTCAACTCTTTGACCATAAGAGGCTCAAGTTTGGGGTTTAAAGGCCTCTGTTTCTGCCTAACAGGTTTTGAGTTTGGCTCAAGCTCTATGGTATGTTGGGAAATTTGGGGATCAAAACCTTTTAAATCAGAATATTCCCATGCAAATACGTCTTGAAACTCTTGACAAAGAGCAATGAAAGCTTTCCTATCTGCATGTGAACATATTTTACCAACTTTAAGGAGCTTACCTTTGAAAATTTCAAGCTCTTCATAATGTTTTTCTTTGACCTACATGTTGGTCTTACTCTTTTTTAGCTGGTCATCCATGCTGAAAATGGATTCCAAGATTCCAGACGCTTAAGGAGTTTGGTGAGCTTCCAAATTGGATTGATTTGAGTCATCAATCATGTTGTTTTTAGTCTTCTTGGTTAATTGTTGCAAATTCATCTTCTTGTAGCATAAAGCTCAAAACCTATTCATCACTCTCAAAGACTTGCCAATGAACGTTATTATCTGAAATAGAAGGTTTGATAACTATTTTAACATATGGTTGCAACTTTTCTTTCCTAATTTCACTTGGAATATCAACTTGAGCACCTATTGTAGCCAATATATCAACATGCTTATTCTGATCCCTAGGAATAGAAACTAGATTGAAAGAATTAAACTCTTCTATCACATCCCACACCCTGTGTTTGTAAGATTTAAAGACATCATTCTTGGTAACATGCAGACCTCTCACCTGATTGACGATTAATTCACTGTCACCATAACCTTGTAGGTAGTCAATCCCTCTTTTTCATGCCCATTCCAAGCCTTGAATTATACCTTCGTATTCAACAGTATTGTTAGTACAAGAGAAAGCAAATCTGAAAGTAGAGTAGTATTTGTCACCTTGTGGGGAGACAAGCATTACACCCCCACTAGCACCGTTCTTGCTTCGAGAACCATCAAGGAACATCTTCCACACTTCACCTTGCTCATCTAACTGTTGTCCCACCTCCTTTTCGAGGTTTGGAATCACTTAATCAGGTTCGCGCAACACATAGACATCCAAACCAGTCTCTTCAATGTTATCATTTGGGCTGTCAATGGTATTTTCTGCTGCCACTCATTTAAAAGTGTATCTGGTATGCTTTCTACGTGTAGTTCTTAAGCAACAACAAGTTCATTATCATCAAAAACAACACAATTAGCATTAACAACACTTGGGACATATGGTTTAATGTGATCTTTAGCAAGTTGCTCAGATTTGATGACTACTTTAGTCCCATATCTCATTTTGAACACCATGTGGGACCAATCTGATGAAAAATAACCTCCTATCTTGGCAGTGAAATTTCTTGACAAACATAAAGTGAAATGTGGTGGTAAGTCAATGACTGAAATGTCCTAGGGAATGGAGAAGTTGGGGTAGGCATGTAGGGTAAGGCTTAAACCTTTGATAACACCTATTGTGTTAATGGTTGTCCCATCAAGTTGAACAACTCCTTTCTCAAGAGGCTGATATTTCAGTCCTAACTTATCGACAATTTGTTTAGGCATGACAAAACTACTTGTCCTTGAATCCACCATGAAATTGTGAACTAATTTATCTCCTATTATCAATGAAACATAAAATGAGGGTGGTTTGACATCCTTACTTGGTT
>VDFB02083648.1:0-11307 GCA_007258455.2 Sequoia sempervirens
ATTTTAAAGCCCTTTGCAATGAAAAATCAAAATTGTTCGTTTAGACCCAAATGAAAATTAGTGTTCTAAAACAAAAAGATAAACAACTTCATGAAGTAGTGTTGATCAAACACTTAAAGTGTTAAAAAACACATTGTGTTTTCAAAAGATTCCCCTTCTTTGGTTTTAGTTTGATAGCCTTCTCTTTTAAACTTTGTACCTTTCGTAGCTGGCACTGCTTGTACCTTGTTCTTTCCTTTGTTCATTTAAGTGTATATGTAATGCGCCTATTAAAGACTTTGGTGTATCAAGGCTTAAGAAAAAGGACAAACTCTAGCTAAAATGTGGTGCATGTTTTTGAAATCTGCAAAAGACTAAGCTTCATACAAGGTTAGTAAATTACAAATTCTTCAAACATGACCCTATGAAATACCTTGTGAATGCTTCCAAATGCAACAAATGATAATAGAAAGACTAAAGCATTATGAAAACAAAAGCAAGCTACCTATTCCATAGTGGATTGGTGTCACATGTGCTAGTGACCCTTTCCCAATCCTTGATCAAAGCTCAAGATGATAAAATGCAAATGGAGATGATGGAGTGAAATGGATAAGATCAAATCTCAAATGAAGAGAGTAACCTTGCATAAAATTGTGGATCCTATGAATGAGAATGAAGGCCTTCTTTTATAGATTTTCTTGATGAGAGATTGGCCAAGATGGTGAATGTGGGACTAAAGATCCTCCAATGAGAAGATGACACTTGTCAAATGATGAGTGGTCAATGGTTGTGCAAGATTTGGGAAGAGTGCCCATGAGAGGGAGAATTTGAATTCAAATTTGCAATAAATTTTGAGAGGGGGACAAGGAAAAAGAGCAATAAATGCCATGTTTGACTTGTCATGTTGAGGGAAAATGAGGTTTTTAATAAATCAATAAAATTGATTTATTGTGCAAGTGGATATATCTAGAGAATGCAAGTGGGATGGGATTAGCATTAGATTTAATCAGGATTAATTAGCTAGGATGATGATTAAGCAGATTTGACCACTTTGACTTGATTTAGGGATTTAAATCAAATCAAAGGGAGATGAATAATGCTCTGAGATTTAATTAAATAAATGATTGATTTATTTAATCAAAGAGATGATGATAGGATCAAGTTTGATTTATTTGATTTAAGTTGATGAATTTACCCTGATGAATGGATGAGTGTGATTTTGATCAAATGCATAATGCTAATTTTGTTGTCTACAATTCCCTACCATAATAGATCATTTGAAAGAGGCCTTCTTGTGAGCATTGTTATAAATAGCCTGAGATGAATTTAACTATCTCACCAATTCTAAAAAAACAATTTTGTCTATTGGATACCTGGGTAGTATGAAATAATGTCCATCAAACCCTTCTATCCTAATGTAGGAGTAAGTGGGGAACTGAATATACCAGCCTCCCATTGGTCTAATGACACTTTGCACCTCCAAGGACAATATTTTGGATTTATTGCCTTCCATCATTCTGATCGGTTTCATGGAGAACAAATCATTAACTCTCTTGTAATTCTCTTTGTATCTGTGGATAGTGATCTGGGGTAAATAAGCATATATCAATTTTTTTCTGACTTTCCTACCCACAGTACCAATCTTTTTCAACCCTTGTTTGCTTGCCCTCATGGGGTAGGAATAAATCACATATCAAGACATATAAACACATCTAGTCTTGGGAAATTTCATTATCTGTTCATATAATATGTCACTAATAAACTTTCCCCAATGCATTTTCACAAGATTTTCCATTAGTCTGGATATTATTACAAGCATCAAAGGTTCAAATTTACTAGCATCTCGTAAACCAGTCATCCTACTCAACAAAGTTATAATATCTTGAATTTCTTAGTTGAACATAGACCTTTGAATTACTTTGTTCTATGGTGTAATCAGCTCTTGGCACCATTGGGTACTCATAATTTCTCTGTTGTGGGCTTCAACATTTTGATATGTTTTGGCCTTGGCTTTCATTTCAACATTATACATCTGGGTGAAAAAAGGAAACAAATGTGTATGTAATTCCTTTCTATGAGAGGTTTGCATATATTCTCCTTTCTTTTTCAACAACTCTTTTATCTAGGTTATAATAATTCATGCATTGCATAACCAATTCAGTGGCCTCCATTGCTAGTGGAAACCCTCTTGCTAAAAGTAACCCATTTTCTATAACATTTCTGGCACACTGAGAAGCATTTTTCCATCATACCTGAGTGCAAATTTCAACATCAAAAGTCCAACCCATATGACTATCTATAACTACCACATTGATAGGTATGGCTTGTGAATTGCAATATTTAAATTCATCTTTTTCCCTTGCATCAAAAGTACTCATTTTCGCTAGTGTGTTCTACATTTTCAAATGTGTGTCTTGTGTGCAAGTTAGGGTTAAATTTAACCAAATTTCTTACAATTTATAAAACTTTTAATTCACCTTTCAACTAAATTAAAATCAAAGAATGATCAACATTTCAATTTCTAAAGGGAAATACCATCTTTCAAGATTTTCATGTATGAAAATAATTAACAGAATATCAATTATCTAAAACATACCTAGTTCTGGTTGATAAGGACAATATTTATGGAATGGAACTCCAAAACCCTTGATAGCTATGTTCTTAGTTTCTCAAAATTTACCTCTCCTTGCGCTCTAGTATTACTTTTTTCTTTCAATGTCCTTTACAAATTTGTAGCATGATGCAAAGTGGAGTGTTACAAAAGCAACTGTATGCTTAAGCTAGTGCCAAGTACATGGGAGTAGTCCACCACCTTCATTAATTACTTGATATAATGAATTAATGTCTTGAATAAAGGTGCAATCATTATGAATTAGGGTTCAAATTATGAACGCCTATATTTTTGTGTAGGCTCGCTTCTAGAGGAGAAAGATGGTGTGATGATCATACGTGGCACTCTGGTGTCACTCTAATCTTTTGCAAGGAAGAAGCCATTAAATATGCATGATCAATTTGTGATCACCAAGATTAAAACCTCTGATATCAACTTTTAGGAGAAATAATGGGATCTAGGGAACTTACCTCCAAGCTTCAGAGAAAACTGGAACAAAAGGAAAGAATAGGAACTAGGTTCAAGAGAGATTATAACATTTCAAAATAGACTCTCTGGTTTCCGAGTTCCGAATAAAAGGAATGAAATAAAACTACCAAACTCCAATACAAGAAAAATGATATCATCGGGATTGACACTTTCGGTGGATGACTTACTGAGCAGAGCTAGGACCAACTGAAGATACAATTCACTTTGAAGCAACCACATAACCCCAAGATTCTAGTTTCCGGTAATATATTAAACTTCATGACAAGGCTGAAACATCAAATTTGGGAACGAAATAAGAATAAAAAAAGAAATTCAATTTTAAAGCTTCAACATAAATCCATTCCACAATCAAATTATTTTGTTATTAAACATAAGCAAGAGATACAAAATAGAAAGCAAGATAACACACTGAACACTAGATTTTACGTGGAAAAACCAATGAGGGAAAAACAACGATGAGGATTAACTCACAATATAAAATTGTTCTAGAACTGAAAAATATAAGGCTCACTTCCAAAGGCTCACTATCTAGATACAAAAGCTCACTACTTATAGGGAGGCTTACTACCTACAAAAAAATTTACAAAAAGAAAAGAAGGATTTATAGCCAAAATGAATTGAGAATAATGCACCTAACAAGTGATGATACAGTTCTGGTGATGCTCAAGACACTGACTTAACACACTTCATTATATTCACTCACTTTTGTGCACACTATCACACTTCAACTACCAACATCCACCTTTTTTCACATTAATCTTCAACCCTGACCAATATATATACTTGACTCAACCACAAGAAATAATTAGGTTGGCCTAATTAGATGCACATCATATTTACCAAAAATACTAATAGTCGGCTTCAAGCGATCACAAAATCTTCCCAAAACACTACATCAAGTTTGCACAGACCTAGGATAGGTGATACATATATCCGCATAGAAAAATTAATTCACCATTCATTAGGTCGGCCAAGGATAGACCTAATAGCACATTTGCAAATATTACTAAAATGTTGATACACCATATGAGCATCTGGATATGTAAGATCTTGAATGTACATGCTCTTGACACCTACAAAACATTTCCCAAAACCACAAGTAGTAACAGCCGACTATAGAGGAGTGCAGACAAAAATACCAAAGAGAGCAACACAAATACCGGTTCAAATACCAAACCAAAATACTAGATCAGGCACAGCCTTAAACTTGTAATCACAACATGGTGACATCAATGACAACACAAAAACCATAGAGATAGTCAATCTTCTTCATTTTTCCTACAATCTCCCCCTTTTTCATTGATGGCAACATGGAACAAAAACTTCTCCTTCAAACTCTCCCAACAATTTAAATTTCTCCCCACTACCAAAAACTCTCCAATTCCAATCTCCCCCCCTAATTTCAATCTCTCCCCCTTTAACATCAATGGCAAAGGGTAGCTAAAAAGGATGTACAAAAATTTGAACATGGTGACATCAAAAGTCATAAAGATTCCAAAAAACTACCAAATGACCAAAAATTTCTTCTCCTTTTTCTTCTTCTTCACAACAAAAACAACATAAATAGAACATTTAGGATTCAAGTAAAAATAGTGTTCTTCACCTGAAAAACATTCTTATATGTTTCGTCAAGAACTAGACTCAGTTTCTTCCAGTTAAATGTAGCTGACTCCATCTAAGTGCAGATGCTTTCCAATACACCCAACAGAGTAAAAGATGGTGAACAATATGAACTCTATCCTTCAACATCTTCTACATTAGTAAGAATTCCAGAAAGATAGTCTAACTAGACCTTAGCAATCTCCTTAAGGAGCCAAAAATTCTTAACTACATCATCTTTCTATCTTTGCACAACAACCGGTTCAACTTGTAGTTCACAAAATCTCAATCTTTTCTTTCATTCTTTATCCTCAAAGATGTCAAAACTCTTTCCAATACTATTTACAACTAACTAAATTGCTTCAATTTTACTTCTAAAATTGTCTACCACAACAAGCCACTAGAGACAATACTTGTAAATGTTAGATATTTTCTTAATGCACTTCTTTTTTTCCATGATCAATTCAAATAATCTCCCTTTAGCTTTATTACACCTCTTTTCAACCAAAGCTTCAAATTTATGTCCTTATGGACCTTCAAGTAACATTCTTTCTTCAACAATCTCAACAATATTTTCTAGCAAGAAATTAGAAACAACCGATACACCAATAACTTTCTGAAGTTGGTATTCTACCAAAGCATCGTCAATTTTTAGTCTGTCAATAGGAGATGCTACACTCCATAATTCACCAAGCTTCTTCATCTTCCCCTTAACTAACATAGACTAGATGTCATCAGAGGATACTTTCTCCTTTTCTTTTGAAATGTCAATGATATCTTTAGTTATAAATTTCTTCTTCTTTGATTCCGAAGGGGATTCACTAATGACAATCTCCAATTTTCTTTTACCGGAGGACAAGCCAACCTCAAACTGACTCGAAGCAGATATACCAGAGAAAATATTTGATTTCAAAGATGTGAAATAAGGTCTACACATACTTGCACAGTCTGACAATGCCTCCAGATACCTATAAACCTATTTTCCAATAGGAATCTCATATTCCCATACCACATTATCTTTTCTCAGTAGGCAACTCAAAAAGTAAAACACCAAGCATACCGGCAAAGATCTGAAATGAAAGGGATAACCCTCAATTACCAAAAATTTGAACATTCTCAAAAAGATTCTTAAGCAACTTGCTACACAAGTCAAATTTCCTATTCTTCTTAACCATTATGTGCGCAATATGAACAACAATGGCCGATGTGGAACCTTCACGATTTCTAAAATAGACCTTGTAAGAGATGTCGTACGCAATATACCTTACAACCAGATCTTCAAGAGTTTTTATCAATAAAGCTCATCTATCTTTGCTAATACCAGTCAATTCCTCCACATCTTTGTACTTTATAGTTTTCTTTCTAGGAAGGTCACTAATACTGCTTAAGCCAGTGATAGCCTCGATCACTTCCTTCATAACCAAGTAGGGTTTGTCCAATACAATGCTTCCATTCTTGAAATGATTCAATAAGAACAAGATAAACTCTTTATCAACAACCCATGGAAATTTACTTCAAAAATCCATACCTAGAGTTTTGATGTTCTGTAATTCGTCTTGGTTCAGCCGTAGTTCCATTTCTTTCATCTTCCTATGATCAAATTCCTCTAGCTCAACTCCTTTTAGCTTCAGAGGGAGAACATCACTCAATTCTTTGTCCATTTCTACGCTTTCTTTAATTCATTATTTGATATTTCTTCATTTTTCTTCTTTTACCCTTTTTACAAATAGAGAAATGAATTCTTTGATTACCTAAGTTAATTCCTTTGAATTCCTTTCATAATTTCTTCATCTCACTTCAAGATAGCTTAGGTTCTTCAAATGCTCAATTAATCAAGAAGACTCACAAGATTTCAACTTATACACCATTGAATTTTCCTTAACCATGCATTAAATGTGGAAAACATCAAAAAGATGCTAAAAACATCCTTCCCAACACAGAAAATCCTAATTCAGTCTGCAAACTTCCATACCAACATGATTTCTTCTGGTTCCTTTTCCAAAACTTCTGAATACTCATTTTCACATTCCATGCTCGTGCCAGCCTCTAACGCATCATACAATAGGGGGTTTTATAATTTTTATGATAATGCTCCCCCTAAGACTTTGCTAGGTCTAATTATTGAATAAGTTATCTGTATCAGATGAGAGCATAGACCCATCAATAGTTTCAATTTTTTCTTCTTCATCCTCTTTCTTCTTCCATATCTTATTCATCTCTTGTTTCATTTTTTCTTTTTCAATCTTCTTTACTAGATCATTCTTTTCTACCGTAGTAGACTATTTTCCACTCGTACTTCTACAAACCTTTGAGATACATGTCCAAGTTTATTAAAGTTATAGTAGACAATAGGGTATCTGCAAGATCATGATGGGCCAAAAAGTGGTGATATCATGGGATATGTGTAGGGTACATGGCTAATGACATTTTTCTATCCCAAAATTGATGAAACAAAAATGGTTTTTCAAGGAGATTCTCAACTTTCCACCAATATAAATTATTCTTTACTTTTAATTTAATAAATAATTATTATTCATTTTCTATTTGAATTATGAATAAAGCCATGACTGATAGGCTGATTGAAAAAAATCTATAGCTTTCAAACAGTATCACATTTTTTGAATATGAAACATGTGTCACATTCTATGCTTCACATACTATAGGATTAAAAAAAAATGAATTTCATGAAGTTTTGACCAAGTTAAGGTGGTCAAATATACAACTTTTTATATTTTTTAAAAGTTGTAATAAAAAAATCATAATTAATTATTTACTTAGAAAACAATTACAAAAAATTATGCATCACATTCGGAAATGAGTCATCTACTTATATATAAAATCTTATAAATTTGTTTTTATCATTTTATTGTGGTTAGGGTGGTCAGACAAACACCTACTTCTTATTTTTTTTCTTGAAATTTAAGTACTACTGAATTGAAATTTCAAATTTTCACCAAATAGATTTTTTTTTAACTAAACCTTGTAGTTTAGAAACTGCATTCAATTTTGTACATATTCTATTCTTACATTTTTTGGAAATAATATAGATAACTTATTCAAATTTTTACGTCAAGTTACCCAACTTTGATTTTTCTAAATTTTTTGCCACTTAAGGGCCTGTTTTTTCCATGATGATCCTACACATACCCAACACTTTTTTTATTATTTTGACCTCCATTACCTCTTGACCCACACTGATTTGCTTTGTGTCCAATTTTTTTGAATGTATAGTATTATCCATTAAAGGATTGATTCATTCTACCTCCATAAAATATATTCATCATCACCCTACTGATCATTCTTACCTGAGATCTGTATTCAGTAGCCTTATGTCCAAATTTCTTGCATGAAAAACATTGTCCAGAGAAAGAGCTAGGAAACTGATTCTGATTCATTCTGCTTCTGCATTCTGTTGCTTTATGACCATATTTATTACAAGAAAAAAAATACCATTGAAGGAGGGATACCTTTGTGCATTAGGTTGTCTCACAGGTTGTCTTCTTGCAAACTTCCTCTTCTTCTTACCCTTGTCCTAATTCATTTTATTTCCCTTAGAACTTTCACCTGCATCATTTCCCAAACTAGCTTTGTCTTTAATTGATTTTTGTCCAACAATCAATTCTTCAAGCTTATCAGAGCTAGATTTGAACTTCTTCTCACAAAGCTTTTCCTTCTCCAATTCAATCCTCGGGTTCACCACCTCCTGTTAAAGTTTAGAGAATTCATCAAATCTGTTCTGCACCATTGTATTCAGACATTCTTCAATTCTTTTCTTTTCTTCTACTGACACTTTTAGTCCAATTATTTCTTGTTTCAGTTGCTCACTTACTTCTCTGTTCCTTTCCTTGAATTTCTTTAGTTGTTCTTTCAACTTCTGGACACATTCATTTGCATCATCAAGATTTTCCTTCAGATCTTTGTTTTCTCTTTCCACTTTGTCAAGATCCTCAAGAGTAGTCTGGAGATCTCCTTTATCATCCATTTAATCAATCTTTAGGATCCTCCTGAAGTAGTTAAGCTCTTCACGAAGGAACCAAAGCTTCGATACCAATTGTTAAAGGATGCAAGAAAACTGAGAGGGGGGGTGAATTAGTTGTCACATAAATTCAATTTTAAAGCTTCAACATAAATCCATTCCACAATCACATTGTTCTATTATTAAACATTAGCAAGAGATATACAAAATAGAAAGCAAGATAACACACTAAACACCATATTTTACATGGAAAACCCAATGACAGAAAAAACTCGATGAGGATTAACTCACAATATAAAATTGTTCTAGAATTGAAAATATAAGGCTCACTGCTAAGCGGTCACTGCCTAGAAAGGACTCATTATCCAGATACAAAAGCTCACTACCTACAAAAATATTTATAGAACAAAAAAAGGCTTTATAGCCAAAATGAATTGATAATAATGCACCTAATAGGTACTGATACAGTTCTAGTGATGCTCAATACACTAACTTAACACACTTCATTATATTCGCTCACTTTTGTGCACACTATTGCACTTCAACTACCAACATTCACCTTTTTTTCACATTAATCTTCAACCCTGTCCAATATATATACTTGACTCAACCACAAGAATTAATTAGCTTGGCCTAATTAGATGCACATCATGTTTACCAAAAATACTAGCAGTTAGCTTCAGGTGATCACAAATTTTTCCCAACATGTTGCATCAAGTTGGCACAAACCTAGGATAGGTCACACATATATCTGCATAGAAAAATTAATTCAACATTCATTAGGTCAGCCAAGGATAGACCTAATAGCACATTTGTAAATATCACTAAAATGTTGATACACCATACAAGCATCTAGATACATAAGATCTTGAATGTACATGCTCTCGAAACCTACAAACCATTTCCCAAAACTGCAAGTAGTAATAGTCGAATGTAGAGGAGTGCAGACAAGAATACCAGAGAGAGTAGCACAAATATTTGTTTAGATACTAGACCAAAATACCAGATCAAGCACAACCTTAAACTTGTAATCACAACATGGTGACATCAATGAAAACACAAAAATTGTAGAGATAGTCAATCTTCTTCATTTTTCCAACAACAAGGACCAAGCAAAATTGACAATGAGACCAGCAACCGACCAAACTAAAGAACGACACCAAAGTAAACAAAAGTGATAGGGAGAAAGAAAAAAATAGGTGAACATTTTTCTAGAGGGAAAAATGGGGCGTGTTGTGAGACCAAACAACACTTCTCTTGATGCCTCCCCTCCTTGTGATGAAGTTACTCTACAAAACCTATTCATGGAATGTGATCAACATCTTGTTTGCTTCTCTCCTAAAAACTCTCTTACTAGTGGTCTTGGTTATTTCCTCTCAAAAGAAACAAACAGGCCTTCACTCAATATCAACACTATTACTAAAGTTTCCTCTAAGCCAAATTTAACATTATTTCATCTTGAATTGATAGACAATAGTGGTTTTGATTGTTATCCTTTGAAAGAAATAGAGAAGTCCTCACTTAACATTAATGCCATCAAGCAAAACACTTATGATTCAAATTTGATAGATTTTACACCCTCTTGTAAAGGAGAGTACAAAATCTTGCAATCTAAAGAGTCTTGTGTAGGTATGACATCTTTTACTAAGAAAGAGATATATTTGTCACAAAATAAAGGAGCATCCTCTACTTTTGATCAAGTATCTAGTTGAGACTCCTCCAAGATCGTTCGATATCTCTCCCCCCAAGAACATGAGAGAAATTTGACTACAAGAGTTTATTTTGTGCATATCATAGAGTTTATGGTCATTCTACTAATGAATGCAAAGATTTAAGTGATAAAATTCAACATCTTAAGGAGTCTAGTACTCTTCCTTATGTGGCAGCACCTAATTCCTCTAATTGATGTTGATTTTCACTTTAGCATTCATCTCATCAATTATTTTGGCTCATCCTTTCCTTGCACTAAGTGGGTGCAAGGAGTTAGGTAGCCTTGTCCTCGTATGTCACCTGTCATTGCCTCTTTTTGCTAGTTGACTATCTTCCATGTATATGTAAGAGCAAGCTTGGGATGTGGATGACATGCCTTAAGTTGGCTCACATGTGACGTATTGTGTTATCTTTAGCATGTATTTTTGGGGGAAAACCTTATTTCCTATTTCGTGACGTAGCTTATCAGAAACATATGACTTGGCATAGGGCTTTCTAAGTAAGCTCTCATGTCTTCTTAGATACTTTAAAGCAATTGCTCACAAAAACATTTGCTGTTAGCAACCAATTTAAAGTGGAGGCATACATCGACACTCATGTTTCATTGTGTTATTTTCTTGATTTGTTCAATGCGTTACTTTCTTGGTGGTGTCATTGGGTTTGATTTCATTTGAGAGTGTGATATTTCTTTGACTTGTCCTCTCTTTGAAACATCAAGTACAATGTTCCCTAAGATGAGAGCTTTCTCGAACTAAGCAAAATTTGTTCAAACATCCCTCTTTCCTATTGTGTTTCATTTGGTACCTTATCAAAGCCATTGAACGTATGGCTTTGGTATGGTCTCTTGGGGGCTCACCTAGTGGGCAACTAGCTTCACTAGCCCTTGTGAGCATGCATTTTTTTTCATAGTGTATGACGTAAGTCACTTGCAAGCATTCTTGGA
>VDFB02083649.1:0-30324 GCA_007258455.2 Sequoia sempervirens
ATAGTGTTTAGCTTTGAAGATAGTATACTATTGAAATTAAGTATTTTCAATTCAAATTATACTAATCTAGAATGAAATAAAGAAATTTTATTTATCTAAATACTAAATCTAAGAATAAATAATGAAGTGTCATAGATCCAACCAAGGTGGGTAATCAATTAACTATTCTACTCTAAATTTTGAAAATATATTATATAAATAATTTTTATATAAATACTAGAACCTCACACTTGGGATATTGACAACCCATGATGCTAAAGAAAAGACTTGTGGCATGATTTTCCTCAATGGTTCAACTTTTGTAATCCTCTCTCATCTCCAACCTTGGGTATTTTTTTATGGAAGAAGCAAAGGGGATAGAAAGCTAAATTCAAAGGGAATTAGTTGAGAATCTTGTAGCTACTATTTCAACATCTTGGAAGCTTCAAAAGTAGTGATTGGAAGAGCCTAGGGGTTGCGTAGAGCTTGTTTATTGTAGGAATTATTTGAAATTTCACTTGGAAACCTCTATAATTGAATTTCTAACTTGTTGCAATGATTGTGAAAAGAGAGACAAAAACTCATAAATTCTTTGAAAGAGGCAACCGAAAAATAAAAATAAAAAATCCTTCGTGAATCCATTTGAGGGAGCATTACTAGCTTTAGATTCACAATTAGAGGGTTGGAACTTAAGGATTAACATACTTAGGTGTAGGATGAACCTAACTAGATTTGAGTTCACGGTTAAAATTAGGTGTGGGATGGTTATAACTTAAAGTTTTCATGTGCCAAAACATGATGAAATTGCCTTAACTTAATAACCAAATGAATAAATTTTTAACTTAAGAACCAAAAAGAGGTGTTTAATAAGACAACAAGGCACATGAGTCGGGTGCAAGGTTGACAAATATGAAGAAAGGATGAGGGAGCTCCTAGGATCTTATTGGATGCTTCGATAAAGAATAAAAAGGCTAAGAGTGACTTTTATTCATGCCACATGGGTCATGTGTTGGATCATTGAATGATCATCAAAATACATTCTATGCCCATACATTTTTGAGCACTTTTAGACTTTAGGTCTTGATGCATATAAATGTATGATTGGATCTAATTTAAATTTTAAAATTTTAATTTTTTTGATATGTAAGAGTTTGTGGACATGGGGTCCACTCCAATATAGAAATTAGAAAATAATAATCGCATCAACCCTATAATAGAGGTGCAATCATAGGTTCCCAATTGGGAACAATTAAAACAAAGGTTACTGTTGCCACTTACAATAACATAGCCTAAACTAAACTCAAGTATTCATGCAAAAATTATGAAACCACATTATCCCCTTCTTTGAAGATCTCAAAGTCGTCTAATGTGGTGGAATATATTTCTTTCTTTCTACTTCTGTCCACCCTTGAGCATGTGGTTGATAATTCACTTCCAGACTTGCCACATAACCTGCGCAATATAGGATTCCAATGCATCATGAGGTGGAATAGATCACCCCCAAATTCTGGGACACCGCCAACTTAGGAGAATCTGAAGATTGAATTATTGATGTCTTGGAAGTGACTTTAAAAGAGGATCTTTGCTGTGAATCTACCTTTTCCAAACGACAGGAATCGCACAACTAGGGCAATTTTTTATTTTCCTTAAACTCTGAAGAATTCTCATTATCCTTTCCCACATTTTGCTTCCTATTAGCCATATTTGAAGGGGCTGAATTTTGTTTGGGAGAGTTCATTATAGAATAATGTCTAGGGGAGGAATCCTTCCACCAAGAGGCCGCCCAGTTTGGTTGAAATTTAACTGTTGGGCACTCAGTTGCAATATGCTTGGTTTGATAGCATCTCCTAAATCTGAAAATCAAACCTTCATAATCCAATGACTGTTTCCAACATTGTCCATTAGCTCTCAAGATAATTTCAGCTGGAAGATCCTTGAAGATGTCCAATTCCACCAAAATCTTTGCATAAGTTGTGTGGATAAATTGTTTTGAGTTATCATTTGTAGACATAAAATTGCCCATAGAGTTTCCAATTGCTCCAAAACAACATTCAAACCAAAAATGGAGGGGAAGATTTGGGAGGCGAACCTTGGATGCCATTGTTTCAAGTGCAACATATTTTCTTCCCACAACCAAACATGTTTGAGAATGCTGTGTTTGTCTTTCTTGCAATCAAACACTACAATGAAAAAACCTCTTGTGCAGGGATAAATTTCTATATTTCCTATGGAAGGCAGCAAAGATTTAGAAACCAATCATGAAGATCAGGAAGCCATAGATTTAGAAATCCAATCATGAAGATCAGGAAGACTGGGCCGATGATGAGTGAACCTACCGATTAAACCATGCTTTGAGAAAACTTTTTCATTTTCAGGCAGCTCCTTCCTCAAAGAGGCATCGAAGTTCAGCGACGGGTTCACCTGAGCATTGAATAAAACGTCTGTTGCCATTGGAATTTTTTTGATTCTGTTATGGGGGGAGACGAACCAGACTTGGCCGCCTTCAGAAATGAATATTTAAACTCCATCGCACCCCGCCCAAAAGGAAAGTCCCCGTGAGTCTAAGCAGAATGCATTTGTTCCAGCGCAGCAAACCCAGCGGAACCATCGTGACCAGCGTTAACACCATCATGTTCGGGAAAAGGACGAGTTTTGGGGACAGGAGGATGTAATGCGTATCCATTCGCATTGCCATGAAAAAACTCAGCATCTTTCGGAGAGGTCGTAGCGGCGGTCAAAAGACCAGGAGATCCCTCAGAGACTTCACGCTACTCCATTTCACTTGCTGCCATCGATTCGGACTTCCACTTTCGTGTCGGAATGCCGCAAACCTCCGCCGCGGTTGCCCCTTTGGACACCACCCTATCGGAGACCAGACCGTCCGCAGCTGCTGCGCCAGGAAAAACCTTAGCTCCCGGAGATTTCGCAATTTTCGGCATATTCGGCAGAACTCCTTAAAATTTATATGTTAATGTTCACTACTAATGAAAAATAACTAAATAGATTAATAGAATTCAAAGATTGATAAAAACATGTTCATAAATGGTGACATTATGACTACACGTAAATTTAGGATCCATAATTCACAATGAATTTATAATACCAGGTAAATTATCCACAAGCATGAAATCTAGTCTTTAGAGTGTTATTTGAGTAATTTTATGTTTAATAGTTAATATTATTTTTTTAAAATTAGGAGAAAAATTAAAATATCATATAGGCTTTCTCAACAAAAAGGTCTTGGTGTTTTATCTCAAATTCACATGAAATAAAAGTCATTGACCTATAAAATATATCTATAAAAACTTTGTAAAAAACTCAAGTGATATATTTTTATGAAATAACTCTAATTTAGACTTTGTGAACACCCTTATTTTTCATTTTGTAGGGTTTTTGTTTGAGTTTTTTTAAATTCTTAATAAAGATAACAACAACTTGAACTAAAATTTCTCAAACCAGCATGCAAAATATAATTACAAAATTTAGAAATGTCATAAAATCAATGTAGAATTAATTATTTCTATGAAGAATATATAGGAGAAGTATACATTTATATATTTGATTGATGGTTTCTTCCTCTCTACTTTGCGAAATGTCCATCCTTTACTTTGCCACACATCCCTCCTCTATTTGATTCATGTCTTCTTCCTCTTTGCTTTGCCAAATGTCCATCATTTGCTTCACTACACAACCCTCCTCTATTTTACCTATGCTTGTAATAGGTCTATAAATACTATTATAAAAATATTGTAAAAATGTTTGTTTGAATTTGATCCATTATTAAAATAAATACTTGAATATTTTGTAAATAAAATTATATGTAAATAGTGTCAATTAATATTAATCTATAAAACGATACTTTCACAATCTATACAATTTTATTGACTTGCTTTGAATTAAAATGTGTTGTAAATTTTGAATTATCATTGTTCCCGATCAAACTATTTGATTCATCATTAAAATTTTGATGATAGATCAAATAATTTGATTAAGAACATCGATAATTAAAAATTTACAACATAATTTAATTTAAAAATAGATCAATAAAATTAATATTAATATTTAAGAAACTTCAAGCTACTGAAAAATTGTTAAAAGATGAAAATCACCGTCCAAAAACAAATAGGAGTGTATGCTTTCTAAAAATTTACTTGGCCATGGGGATTCATTTTCAGAACATTTTTTTATTTCATGCCCCAAATGCATGGGGGGTCTCTCCTAGAATTATGGACGTTGTGATCAAATGCTTCAATTCATTAAAAGCAATATAACAAGTTTAAAATCAGAAATCTTTACGTGGGGTCATCAGTGACGCTCACCAATGACGTTCATCGGTGACTGAATGGGTGATGCATCTTACCTAATAGAATCTTACACGTTTCTTTTTTTTTTTTATAAATAATATATTATAATGCTATGATGGGACCATAGAAATTATTCTAATCTGCCATAATATTTTTAGTCATAGTAATAATTTATTTTGGATACAATTACATACATTATCATTTAAAACAGAATACAATGTATCAGTTAGATACAATTACATAGAACAATATTTGATATATTGTTATCAGAATTCAACTGTGTAATTTTATGAGTCAAACTCATCAATCATGTTTATGAGTAGTGGTTCACAAGAACCCATCTCTCATGATAATAAATGATCCACTTAATATATTTTAAACATACTTTAAAAGAATTGATTTTTTTAATTTATTCCAGTCCCACAGCTCAAATCCATGTCTGCCGCATAGAATTGCAGGGAAATAAGAAATGCATTATTTATGTGAGTGCGATGGCACTTTCCATTTTACATCATCGCTGAGCTTGCATTAACGTCATTGCCGAGCGTTGAGAGTCTCTGAGTGGACTTGGGCTTCATATATGTGTTAGGGAGTGGAAGAAATTATGATCTTGTATGGAAGATGGCCGTGTCATTGGATTTGGAAAGGGCGCTGAGCAGGACAAGCACTGCATGGAGGGGTGAAGACAATGCTTTGTCGAGATCGTTCAGCTTCCGCAGAAGCAGCGGCGTGGAGAATGACGAAGAGGCTCTCAAATGGGCTGCTCTTGAAAAGCTGCCGACTTATGACCGCCTCAGGAAGTCCGTTCTCAGCGAAGTTGCCGCAACCGGAAGTTTCAGTTACGAGAATGTTGATGTCACAACGCTCTCTACTGAAACGCGGAGGAAGTTCATTCACAGAGTTCTGCAGGTCGCTGAAGTGGACAACGAGCACTTTCTTTCAAAATTCAGGGAAAGAATTGACAGGTAATGAAAAACACAACTTTTATCCAGTAATGATGTTCAAACAAGAGTAGGGTGCTGATAATGGGTGTAATTACAGAGTGGGGATTGAGTTGCCAACGATAGAAGTTCGGTTCGAACACTTGACTGTCGACGCGGATGTGCATGTTGGAAACTCTTCTGCTGTTGGCTAGCTTTCCAAACTTCCAGTACTATGAAACCATACTTTCTTTCCATAAACTAGCAATACTATATTTTAAAATTTAAGCACTGGGCAAAATAGCTTTTCATGTAAAAGTATAATTTGTAGTACAGGCCCATTTAATTTAAACATCATTAATTGCCAAACCATGTTCATACTTCATCAAATAACTTTTTATGCAAACGCAAAATACCATGTCACGAAACACCAAAGCCATTTGCTTCAAGCCATATGCAAATAGCTGCTTACCCAAGCTTTCGCAAATAACCTTCTCCATCATATTCATCCCTGCTGCCGTATATTGCCGTAAAATTTGCTCACCAGTAACCTGCCTTTATAGCCCCACTGCAAAGGTGGGGCATTATTTAGGAGAGGGATTGATTCAAGAAATCAAAAGTATAATTGTAATTCAATTATTTGGGAAAAAGTCAAAACAATAGATAAAGTTGTTTTTCCATCTAGCATGGCTCAAAATGATTTGTGTTTTTTTCTTTCTAAAACTACAGTGGGGGTTTGGGGGTAGCACCCATAGCAAGATCAAGGATCAACACCCCCAATAGGATCAAGGAGTAGTGCCCTTCACAGGGGTCTAACAGTAACGTCTCCAATGAGGCTGAGGGGCAGTGTCCCTCACAAGGTTTGGAGGCAGCACCCTTGGTGTGTTCCTATGGTAATACAGGATGGGGTCAAGGGCTGGAGTCCCTACCACCAAGTCCAAATTAAAGCTTTGGAGACCACACAAAACTTCATGACATGTGTCATTTTTCATAATTTTTCACTTTTAAGCAACTTTCAAGAATCTTCCAAAACCTTTAAACAATGTTTAATTTTCATGCTTCTAAATTTAAATTCTTTCAATTTTTTTCCCTATTTTCACTGACTTGGCTGAGTCTTCCTAACAAAACTCATTGAGTCTAACGAATCTAACCAGACTCACCAGATACCAAGACATGAATCTTTGGACCTCATTTGGGTCTACCTACCTTGAGACTTGCTTGGGTGACTCAAGGCAATTCATGTATCTATGGTAGAACTAATTAAGGAAGGAAAACCAAAACTCAAACAAAAATAAATAGATCAAAGAAATGAGTAGTTGCGACTTTTAAGATTATACTGTAGCTATTCAAAATAAAAATGTTCTTTTTGAAGGGGTAATACAAGAATCACAACTAAACCAACATAAAATCAATTATACAGCAATTTTAGTAACAGTAGCAATCTAGAATCTAAATTATCTTGGTTCTGTTTGTTTGTTGTTACTGGATTCAAAAAATGAGGAAAGGCCCTTTTGATTGTTAGGCTTCATAAGTAATCTGCTGCATTATAAATGTTTACCTTTGCCTTGTGGCTCAAAGTACTATTTACTTGCCAGCTTGGTAAATTATATATGATTGCATTGAAGTTTTAAACTAGTGTTTCAGAGAAGGGAAGGAATCAGGACCCCAAATCTGATGGTAGCTTGCTTGGTTTTAGGATTTTGTCTACGGCTTCTTATAGTGGAATGAGAATGTAGCTGAATTTGAGGAGCTTTCGATTTAACCACATTATAACAAATGTTGTGCAGGGGTTTCTCAACTACCTGCACATATTGCGGTCAAAGAGGACAACTCTTACTATCCTTCATGATGTTAGTGGCATCATTAAGCCTTCACGGTGAGCTTATTATACCATCCTCTGAATATGAAGATGTCCAAAATTTAAAAATGGAGGACTGCAGGGTTTTCTTTTTTGTCTTGCAATTAGCCTTTCATTGATCTGTTCAGGATGACGCTTCTTCTTGGTCCACCTGGAGCTGGGAAAACTACATTGCTAACAGCTTTGTCTGGAAGACCTGACCGCAATCTCAGGGTAGGTCGAAGCTCTGTTTATTTTATCATACCTAGAGACAGCATTTGTTGTTTAGAGAAGCTGAGCTGGTTCATGTCTGTCAAATGTTTGGATACATTTGTTTTCTATATTTGGTTCTACACCCCTAAGTTGATCTTGGTGATTACAACAAATTATGTCTTATAGTCTGTTTGTCATAGAGAAAACACTAATGTGGTTACATGTATTTCCACAGATTACCGGAAATGTGACTTACAATGGACACTCAGTGATAGAATTTGTGCCACAAAGAACATGCTCTTACATTAGCCAGCATGATTTACACTATGCAGAAATGACTGTAAGGGAAACACTGGATTTCTCTGGCCAATGCCAAGGTGTTGGGTCAAGATATGGTGAGTTTTTTGTGCATGCATTGCTCTCAACTGCATTGTTTTCTCAATTTTGTGACCATACTGATATTTGTGTTGCTTACAGACCTATTGAAAGAAATTTCGAGACGTGAGAAGCAAGCAGGCATCAAACCAGATCCAGATGTTGACGTCTTTATGAAGGTGGGTACTTCTCCCAGAGGGCTGTTTTCAATTAAAAGTCTCAATGAAATCTTTTGCTTTATGATTTCTGCAACTTGTTGAACACATGAGCTGCATTATGACTACAGGAAACGGCAATTGAGGGCCAGAAGACCAACCTTTTCACAGACTATGTGCTGAAGGTTTGTTTTCAGAAATTCTATATTGAGAGGTACAAATTCTTCATAGATTTTGAATATTTGATTAGTCATCTAGGTAACTGCGCCCTTTTGTGTTCTAGCTTCTGGGACTAGACATTTGTGCCGATACAATAATAGGAGATCAAATGCTCCGTGGAGTCTCTGGAGGTCAAAAGAAAAGAGTCACTACAGGTGGGATTTACAAGGAAAGTTTATTGATGGCAAAGTTGAAGCAATTAAATTTGAATTGACATTACTGAAACATTGGCAATTCTGTGATTGTTGTTGAACAACTTTTGCAGGGGAAATGCTGGTTGCTCGTCCAAAAGCTCTTTTTATGGATGAAATTTCAACTGGATTGGACAGTGCTACAACTTTTCAGATTATCAAGTGTCTGCGCCAAACTGTCCATGTCCTTGATGGCACAATGTTGATAGCCCTTCTGCAACCCGCTCCTGAAACGTATGAATTATTTGATGACATCATCTTATTGTCTGAAGGAGAGATTGTGTATCAAGGACCTCGGGAATATGTGCTTGAATTTTTTGAGTCCATGGGTTTCAAATGCCCAGACAGAAAAGGGGTTGCCGATTTCTTGCAGGAAGTATGTTTTCTGACCCATTATGTAGGATTTTTTTGTGGCAACTTCAAAGCATAAAGATTCACTTCATTTGCACACATGGTATGGAATTTTACATGTAGGTTGATTGGCAAGTTCAAGTTTACTATAGAGCTTGGTCATGAGGTCAAAATTCAGGAGTGAAAACAATTTCAGGCTTGTAGAATTCTAAAGGGGGATTTCAAGCATTCTTGCTCGCCATTGACCTCAAAAACTAGCTTTACCAGTATTCTAGCTAGAATGGGCCTTGTACTCAATTCTCTTTAAGAAATCTTGCACACCACTATCCTTTTTTAATAGTTATTCATGTTTCGACGGTGATCAAATACAGGTGAGTTAACTATTTTTTTGTGTTGAGCTGCTTGAATTTGACAGGTGACCTCAATAAAGGACCAAGAGCAATATTGGGTGGATAGAAGTCAGCCATATCACTACATATCTGTCAAGGAATTTGCAGAGGCTTTCCAGTCTTTTCATGTTGGCAAGCGTCTCACAGAAGAGCTATCACATTCTTTTGACAAAACAATGAACCATCCCGCCTCTCTTTCATCGACCAAATATGGTGTCAGTAGAATGAACATGCTCAAAGCTTGCTTTTCTCGAGAAGTGCTGCTAATGAAGAGAAACTCTTTTGTCTACATATTTAAATCCGGACAGGTGAGTCATTTGGATCCAAAATTTGGAAATCTCAAGCATTCCTTTTATTCATCTTGTCAGAGAAAGGAGAATGAATCCTGACAAACAGATAATGCAGATTGTAGTTGTTGGGGTAATCGCAATGACACTTTTTTTGCGGACGGAAATGCACCAGCAGAACATTACAGATGGAAATCTGTACATGGGAGCTATGTTCTTTAGTCTATACAATATGATGCTTGATGGATTACCAGAAATGTCAATGACAGTTGCCCGCCTTCCAGTTTTCTACAAGCAAAGAGACCTCCTATTCTATCCAGCTTGGGCTTATGCATTACCAACATGGATAGTGAAGATCCCAATATCTTTTCTAGAAGCATTGATTTGGGTTTCTGCTACATACTATGTTATTGGCTTTGCACCAGAAGCTGAGAGGTAACTCTTGTAATTCTGCATTTCGCTTCATAGGCAATGCTAGATGCATAGAAATTTTACTTTACAGTTCTTTGCTTCATTGATGTCAATAAGAAATAGAATGATATAAATCTTAGGGTTTATGTGTCAGGGGTGGATTAGGAACCTTAGGAATTAGGAACCAGGAACCCGTTGGAGATTCCTAAGGTTCCTAATACATTAGGAACCATCGACAACTGCAACAACATGAGGTCCAGGTATAGGGGAGAGGGGCCCATAATGGAGCAGGGTCCAATACTAGGGGTAGAAGTAGTCCTCAGTGGGTCTTATAGTGGAACACCTTAATATCCAATTGTAAAACATTTTTTATCCATTAAGTACACAAACTGACAAATCATGTGATGCCACATTAGCGCACCAATAAAACATGACTTAGTGCACCACTATCAGTCTCACTTTTTTTTTGGGCCTTTTTGGATACCTCAACAAATAGCATGCTGATGTGGCATCATATTTGATGATGTGGCCCTAAAACGAAATATATAAGCACGTAAGTTGCCAAATAAATTGTTGTACAAAATTGGGAGTGATTTGAAATTTCCACATAGGATTTTGAGAAATGCGAAGTTAGGTTGCTCCACTATAGGCCCCTCTCCCCTAATAGCCAAAGACACAAAAGCACTCAATATTGCCTACTTATGATTTCTTGTTAGGTTAGTTACGAACAATGGGCAAGCAGAAAAATATAATAGACCACTAGAGGAGAAGAGGGAAAAAATAAGACAACAAAATGGGGTGCCAATAATATTATCTTTAGAAAACCGATAAATCTTCATCACATATGGGGCTTCCAAAAATCTCCATATTTGCTACAACTTCATTGCTAATGTGTATTGCTTCCACTACTAAAAGATCTTGGGCTTCTTGTTGTGTTAGACTACATTGCTCTTCATTGCAGTCTTCAAACTCTTTTCCTCTTGCATTGCAATTTTCAATACCTTCCCCTAATTCAAGATAACACAACACAACAAATTCATCCCACTCATGCTCTTTATCTTCATCCCATTCATCCATCTTTGCTCTTTGAAGATCTTGGAAGATCACATTTAAGGGTCTTTTATCCACTAACAATTTTGCCAACTCTTCTCGGGATTTAATCTTTCCCCATTCTAATAATTCTACCCCTTGGCTAATCCTTGACTCTAAGGATTTCTTCTCTGTGAATAGCTCTTGCTCATAAGATGAGTATTTATCCTCACCATTATTTTTCACAGGTTCTCACAACTCTTTAGCACTTGCCTTTGATTAAGCTTTCTTTTTCTTTGCCCTCTTAGTATATTGCATGTTTCACCTTGGTTATCCTCTTTCTTACATTAATAATGAAAATCCATCTTTGCATCCACAATTGTATCCATAGTCTTGTAATGGACTAACAATGTTCTTCTCTTCTTCCCTTCGAGATAGATGATATAGTGACTACAAATTAACATTCTATTGCTATGATTTACTCCTTTGAAAAAATTCTACCTCTCACCATTAGCACCCTTCAGCCACAACTCTCATATTAATTGATACAAAATCACTAGTTATTTGTTATAATGGAAATAGTTTGCCTCTTCACGCAATTCAATACCACATGAGGCCCATTAGAAACAATTCAAGATTTTTTTTCCTTGGTGATTCCATGGAATGAATTTCTCTTTTCATCCTTAGGGGGTGTCTCCTCCTATGTTGACCACTTCTTGAACAAAATCAACTCAACTAATAAAAAATATAACATATAAACATCTTTCTCACCTTTGCCAACTTGATCACAATGATATTAATATTCTTCACTAGAAAATTGTATTTAGTTCCAAAAATTTCCATGATGCTCTCAACACATGCAAATCCTTCAAATAGAAGCAACATAGCTCTTTTTTGGTCGGTTCTACAACACCCTTATTTTTTGTAACTAAAAGTAAAACTAACCATAGATTTTTTTTTATATTGTAACATAAAATAGACCAAACAACCCCTTGTTAACTTCCTCCTTTGGGGCTCTCCTCCTAATGCAGTAGAAATAGTGAAATTTACACTCTATAAATGGAGCCTCCCTTAGACAACGCTCCTTTCCTTCATCCTCCTTTCCCCTCTTTGCATGTCCACAATGAGAGAAAAAAAGGATTACAACTTCACCTTCCTCATGGTTATCACCTCTATTCACTCCACTTGATTCTTTGTTGAGTTGAAAATTGACGTCTCTTCTTAAATAGAATATCGATCTTCTTCCACATCGCAATAGGCACCTTTGCCTCTATTGGCGAACCAACTAGTTGTGGTTCATCTTCTATGTCTTTCAAAACCAAATTCCTTCAACAAGTCAAATATTATTCCTCCTTGTGGTTGCGACCCAACACAACCAAAAAAAGCTACTAACACAAACCTACACACCTCTTTGTCTTCATTTTCTTCCTTCCACTCATAACTTTGAACTCTGGCAAGGTTTTAGCTTCTGGTTTACTTGGTAGTATTAGTGGAGAGTACTATATATGCTTGGTGTCACTACATACAAGACCGAGGAGTACAAAGACACTACTATGTACACCACACTCTCTTCTTTAGGGCAACATAGGAACAAGAATGATTTGTTATGATATTAAACCAATCTTGTGCCAAGCTCAACCAAGAATAATTTAGTAAACCTCAAACAAATTACAAAAAATAGATAGGAAGAAAACATCCATGGAATGGCTTTTCCACAAAAATATATCTAGCAACATTATATTTACATATCAAAAGGGAGTTTATCCATCATATTTATAGATGAAAAAGCTTAAATGCATAAATCTTGTATGCTTCTCCTCCAAAACTAACTCCACTGCCTTTCCTATTTAACTTAAAATCCCATGTGCTCCAAGATGCACACCTATTAATTGAACTTTAACTCTCCATATTTATCAAGCACATTAAAGCATTCCTCAAAAGAATGAGTCATTAAAAACTACTTATGATCTTAGCAAATATAGTTCAACATGCCTCCTAATTTTGAGAGATCAATTTGTCCTGCCTCTTAATCCTACAGAGTGATTTTGCATCAAATGTTCATAGGTTTACTATCTTGCGTTCTAAAATCTTTGTAAAATGTTCAATTTGAACATTTTTTGACACACATTTTTTTGTTTGCATGCTTCCTTTTAATTTTCATGTCCAAAATAAATTTTATAATGCTAATATATTTTATGTCAAATTTGTGAAAATGAAGCCACAAAAAGGGAAGAAAAACCAGTATTATGAATCAACTAAATAATCAAGAGTGTAGGTTGAATTGATGTACTTGCATAAAGGAAATGCGATGAATATATAAGAGAAATGAACAAATTGAATTCCAAGTTTTGGAGGGAAAAGTTTGTTCAAATTTCTCAACAAACACATGTGAGGTAAAAATCCCACACTGACAAAATTGTAAAGATAATTGAAACATAACTAAATCGATCAATTTTCATATTGTTACCAATTAATAACATGTCATCTAATACAACACTGCATGATAAAAATTTCTTATCTTTTTATTTAAAATAAACAAATGAATTAACTTTGCTACAATCTAGCTCAAGTCTTGTAGCATACTTGTCAATTTTTTGATTTCACATTCTTGGTAATTGCTTCAATTTGTGAAGAGACTTTTTTTACTTATATGCTAATTCTTCACCTTATAACTTGTGCCATCTAAATTTCTTCCTAAATCTCACCATGTAGAAATATTGTCTTCACATCCATCTATTCACTTTAACATAAGTAGTAGCAATAGCTAACAAAAAATCTTGTTCAAATTAGTTTTGTAATAGAAGAGAAAATTTCTCGAAAGTTGATTCCCTCTACTTGAGAAAATCCCTTTGCTATTAATGGAGCTTTATCCTTGTCCATTTTTCCATTTGCATTATTCTTATTTTTAAATAACCATTTACAACCAAATAGTTTTCTTCCAAATGGTAATTTAATCTAGTCCCAAGTTTGCTTTTTTTTTTTTTATCTAAGGAGTCCATTTTTTCCTCCATGGCCTTTTTCATTTGATCTAAGTGCTTCCTTAATAGTTTTGGGGTCTTCATTAGTAATAGATAAAGTCGATAAAAAGGATGCATAATGAAAATTAGGATCTTCATACATTTCTAGTTTTCTTCTTACCCGATCTAATTTTGTTAAAGTTAAAATTTAAAGTTATGTATCCTTTGAATCTATATCCTCTGATTTTGTATTTCCTAGTTCTAGATTATCTTCTACTCAGTTGTTCTTTGATTCATCTTATTCAATTGTTTCTAATTAAGATATAGATCTACCCTCTTTTGTTTGCACATAAACTCTTTCAAGTTCATTCTTTGTGTTTCTTTTCCTATTTTGAAGACCTCTTTTTTTTCTCTAAAAACAACAATATGACTATTCCAATTTTTTTATAGGTTTGATAGTTTATATTCTTTCATACTAGTACTATATTCTATAAATGTACAATTTGTAGATTTATAATCTAGCTTATTCCTTCTTTCTTTGATAAGATACATATAAACATCACAACCAAACACTTTAAATTTTGGAGTGACGATTTCTTACTAGTACATGCTTTGTGTGGATTTCTTATCTGAAGAAGTTTATACTAGTAAAATAATTCCATTGAGCTCTTATCCTCTAACTTTTTATCGAGCTTGGATTTAAAAATAAAAATAAAAACCATGGAAACAACCTCTTACAACTAAGAGATTCTTTAATTGGTAATTTGTTGAATATTTTCTTCTAGTTTCCTTTGATAGTAGGGATGCTACTACATCCTCAATCTTTAATTTTGAGATGAATGCTATTTCCATTTGACAAGCAAACAATATTGTCAGATAAGACATTAAAAACTAGATTCAAATTTGTCTATTGATCTCAATATTACTCTAAGTAGAGAAACCATTGTTTTAGTGCCATCCGCATCTAGATCTAGTCATAGTAAAGAACTATGGTTTTGTTGTCTTCAACAATAAAGTATAATACTAAGCCTTGAAGTGTCAAAGCAAAGCAACATAAATTCCATCAACCAAGCAATGCACTGAATATCCTTCTACAAGTCAAATTTAAATGGAACCAATACATAATTTCCAACTTGTACTACCTGTGATAGTGATAAGACATCAATTTCTAGAAGTACTAGATAAATCATCTATTTATATAACCTCAATTTATAGCATGAATTTATGTTGTTTTACTTAAAAACTTCATTTTCCTAGCTGGTACATAGCCTTCCTTGATATAATTTTGACCAATATAGTTTGCATTGCATCATCATCTTTTTTATTCCACAATTCCAAAAATTATACTAATGCACTATAGATGGGATATTTGTTCGAAACAAATCACATCCGAATTGACGATGGGCTGGCCAAAGAGGGGCTAGTAGCTCAGTTGGTAGAGCACTCCAACAACAAATGGAAGGTCCTAGGTTTGTGTCCTAGTTGGTCTATATGAGCTATAGCTCAAAATGTGGTATTAGAGCTAGGCTAGAAGCCCCAAGCACCTGTAGTGTGGCTTAAGAGGGGTACTGGAAATAGGCCACAAAGGACCGACGATGGGCTAGCCAAAGAGGGGCCACTAGCTCAATTGTTAAAGCACTCCAAAATCAAATTTAAGGTTCTAAGTTCGAATCTTAGCTGGTCCATATGAGCTATAGCTCAAAATGTGGTATCAAAGTCAGGCTAAGAGCCCCACACACTTACAATGTGGCTTAAGGGGGTTGTTGGGAATAAGCCACACTTGAATCGATGATGAGCCAACTAAAGAGGGGTTAGTTGCTTAGTTAGTAGAGCACTCCAACAGAAAATGGAAGGTCCTAAGTTTGAGTCTTACCTGATTCATATGAACTGTAACTCAACAATATTCTACACATTTGTCTAGAAATATAAAGAATCCTTCCTCTCAACATCAAACTTTACCTCTTTATGCTTGATATCTAGCCTATTGGCCTATGAATGGAAACAGAAGCATGGAATCAACACATATAAACATTTATCTCTTTAAAATAAGCTCCATGGGACTAAAATTAACAGGACTTACATCAAAACTGTAATAACAGCCACAGTGACATTCAAGTAGCCAGAGTTTGTTCTTAGAGATCCCTTCTTTTGTTTGCAGATTCTTTAGGCAATTCCTTCTCCTCTCTGTGCTGCATGAGATGGCGCTGGGACTCTTCAGATTTACAGCATCACTGGGTCGGAATATGATTATCTCACAAACATTTGGAATATCTGCTATACTTCTTGTGTTCGTTCTTGGAGGATTTGTGATTTCTCGAGGTACAGTCTACAGCATTATACACATTACACATGCAGTTATTCAAATTGAAGAAAATAGCCTGTAACATTCTTGGACTTTTTAACTATAATAGAAATGTTTCATTTTATCATGATTCTTCATCAGAGAATGTACCCAGCTGGTGGATTTGGGCATATTGGTGCTCTCCAATGTCTTACGGCCTAAACGCCATCGCTGTAAATGAATTTTTGGCTCCCAGATGGAACAAAGTAAGTGAGGGAATTCCTTGATTGATCATCAAAGGCTAGCGAGCATTGGCAACCCTATTGCATGCTTGATTTTATTTAAAAAAATCTTATATGCAGTCAAGTAGTTCTATTCATATTATGTACATTAATGCATCTAAAATTTTCACTTATATGCAGCCCAGTAGTACCACCTCAAATGAGACATTGGGACATGCAATAATAGAAGCTCGTGGATTACTTGCTGAAGCTAAATTTTATTGGATTGGTATTGGAGCATTGGTTGGGTTCTGTTTAATTTATAATGTTCTGTTTACCTTGGCTTTATCTTACCTCAATCGTAAGTCTCTGATGTACAACTGCTTTCTCACTTATACTTGATTTTTACGGTGAGATGGGAGATCTAATAGAAGATAGAACCTTTTCCATTTACAGCTTTAGGAAAATCACAGGGAATACTATCTGAAGATGTAATTGAAGAGAAACATGCAAACAGAACTGGAGAAAGCAGCCATGGAGGGGAATTGAGGTCTGTAGATGCATCTGGAAAACATTCCAGAGGTAAGTCATGAGCTTTCATGATATCCTTTTACTGCTTGTGAATATCTGAATTTACTCCTCAAAGCTGAATTTCTTTGTTTTAGCCAAGGACATAAACCTATATAAAGTTTAGAAAGCTAGCCAGTGATAAGCTAAGAGATTTCTTGAAATTTTTTTAGTGCTTCTGAATGTGTGAAACTATCATGAAAGATAAAATGCCTTGTCCCAGATAGGGACTAAAACATGTTCTAAATTGAGAATGGTACTGTTTACTCTCTATTGAAAGTATTCTGATGTAAAATAAGTATTGTGTTGAATATAACTACAAATTCTCTCTGTATCTTGTGTAAGAGAACACCATAACAAAAAAAGTAGAGTCAAAACTTACAAAGTGTGTTAATTTGTATCTGAAAGCATTCTATTGCACAGTAAGAAAAATGACAATTGAACTGAGAAATATGCTATAAAGAAAGGTTGCTGACATGCTGAAGTGAAAAACCCATGAACCATATCAATTCAACAGTTCAAAATCATCTGAAAAAGCTAGCTCTTTTCATTCACAGATTTTAACATTTTTGTCAGGCAATGCGTACTCGCTAGAGAGAAGAGAAAGTTCGAACTCTGAATTGCATTCTACCCATGATGGTGAACTTTCTGCTCTCAAAGCCTCGGTACCTCATAACAACAAAAGAATGGTACTTCCTTTCCAGCCACTATCAATTGCTTTTGAAAACGTCAACTACTATGTTGACATGCCACAGGTTGGTGCAGCTAGAGTTTGTTTGATTTAAGTTTTTTATTTATTTGACAATAGTTTGACATGCCTAGCTTCTCCCCAATTGGAAATCTGGAGGTAATAGTAAGTTCTGTGTCAGGAATTGAAGAATGAAGGTGTGGATCAAAACAGGTTACAACTCCTTTACAATGTAAGTGGATCCTTCAAGCCAGGGGTGCTTACAGCCTTGGTTGGAACTAGCGGAGCTGGAAAAACCACATTGATGGATGTCTTGGCTGGGAGAAAAACAGGGGGCTACATAGAAGGAAGTATAAGCATCTCTGGATACCCTAAGAAACAAGAAACATTTGCTCGCATCTCAGGGTACTGCGAACAAAACGACATCCACTCCCCAAATGTTACAGTCTATGAATCACTTGTGTACTCTGCATGGCTTCGTCTTCCACGAGATTTTGATGAGAGAACCAGAACGGTGGGGTTTCAAGTTCCTCTCTTTGTATGCAATGATTTGGATAGGAGGTCTTTCTTTGTAATGAAACTAAGATGAAGGTATTTTTGGTGATCTTTGCTGTAATCATTACAGATGTTTGTGCAAGAAGTGATGGAACTTGTTGAGCTTACTCCTCTGAGGGATGCTCTGGTAGGGCTTCCTGGGGTGACAGGTCTTTCTACAGAGCAGAGGAAAAGGCTTACCATTGCAGTGGAACTTGTTGCTAACCCTTCCATAATCTTCATGGATGAGCCAACTTCAGGATTAGATGCCCGTGCTGCAGCTATAGTAATGCGTACTGTGCGCAACACAGTGGATACTGGTCGTACGGTTGTCTGTACCATCCACCAACCCAGCATTGATATCTTTGAAGTTTTTGATGAGGTAAATTCAAGTATTTTCATGATTCGGATACACTATAATAAACAACATATTTTATGTGGGATCCAATAAACTTCATAGCTTTGCTTCCAAAAGGAGAATTAGAGTGCAAATATCTGAAATAAGGCGGGTTCACTTATCTGGTAAAGGTTCACTTCTCTGACTTGCTGAACTGCAGCTGCTACTTATGAAAAGGGGCGGCCAAGTGATCTATGCAGGACCATTGGGTCAGCATTCTCATAAACTTATTGAATATTTTGAGGTACATTTGGCCTTTTTATCACTTGATGGTTTCTTGAGACAGCTACTGATTAATACATGGTGAATGCCATTGTCAACACATAGCAGAAAAGAATAATGTTGTTTGTTTCTTGTGTCATTAATTAGTCAGTGGAAGGTGTTCCACCAATCACAGAAGGATACAATCCAGCAACATGGGTGCTGGAAGTCAGCGCCATATCCGTTGAGCAAAGGCTCGGCATAGACTTTGCTGATATCTACTCAAAATCTTCACTTTATGAGTAATTACTTAATGATTGAATTTTTTTTGAACAGAAGCTGTAGTCATCCTTATATCATTTAGAGGACTCGTTTAAGGATGGAGAAGCGTCATGCCTTTGCTTAAAATATTTTCTGTTTGTCAGATGGAATCAACAACTTATTAAAGAACTAAGCATCCCTGCTCCGGGCTCGAAGGATCTAAATTTTCCAACACAATATGCACAGTCCTTCCCAGTTCAGTGCTTGGCATGCCTTTGGAAGCAATACTGGTCATATTGGCGTAATCCACATTATGTTGTTGTGCGTTTTTTCTTCAGCACAATGGTTGCTCTGCTCTTTGGGAGCATCTTTTGGCACCTTGGGACAAAGAGGTTTGACACTCTTTTCACTGACACAATAGTCCAGATTTTCAATTATGGACCTACAGCCACCAGAGCTGTGTTTTACACCTTTTCTGTGATTTATCAGTGTTTTTCTGTAAGACTACAACATGTTTCAATTCGGCTGTCACTTGTCATGCTGGTCGATTATTTTTTGAACATTCTATAATTTATTTTTGTAGAGGCAATCAACAAGATTTATTCAATCTTTTGGGAGCAATGTACTGTTCTGTAATGTTCCTTGGAGTGAACAATGCAGCCAGTGCACAACCTGTGGTCGATGTGGAACGGACTGTCTTCTATAGGGAGAGAGCTGCTGGAATGTATTCAGCGTTCTCTTATGCCTTTGGACAGGTACTTCAAATTCTGTCACTTTCAACTTCTAAAATTATGTTCAACCATGCAACCTCAGATTAATCCTTTTGGCGTTTATTTATGCAGGTGGCAATTGAGGTTCCTTATGTTCTTGTGCAGTCTGTAGTTTATACCCTTTTGGTTTATAGTATGATCGCATTTGAGTGGACAGCAGTCAAGTTTTTCTGGTTCCTCTTTTTCATGTATTTCACTTTTCTATACTTCACCTTTTTTGGAATGGTGACGGTTGCCATGACTCCAAACTTCCATGTTGCAGCAATCATTTCAGCTGCATTTTATACTACATGGAACCTCTTTTGTGGGTTCATCATTCCTCGACCTGTAAGACCATGTTAAAACCTTTTTGTTGAGGCAAATTTTATATTACAGTTTAACCTAAACTTTCAATAGTGTAGCAGCAATTCATGATCATTAGTAATGCAATCAAATGCGTTTTCTTTGAACCAGAAAATGCCTGTGTGGTGGAGATGGTACAACTGGGTGACACCTGTTTCCTGGACATTCTATGGTTTGGTTGCATCACAGCTTGCTGATGTGGATACAGAGATGGTGACAGCAGACGAGAAAGTGAAGGTGTCTGAGTTCATAAGGAACTATTTTGGGATGAGACATGACTTTCTGGGAATTGTAGCATTGGTGATTGTTTGCATCCCTATTGGATTTGCTTTCCTGTTTGGTCTGGCCATTAAAAAGCTCAATTTCCAAAGAAGATAGGGGTTTCATACAACCAGTATATTGCACATTCAACTAATGTATCAGATATGGGACCATTCCGTCTTCTTGTGATAACCGTATAAATCATACGCTTCAGTTGAAATCATATGAACATTTAACCATGTCCCGTAATTCATCTAACATTTGTGTATTGTAAATTGTATCCTGCTTAGTAACTGCCACACTTGGGAATAACATTTTTGACCTTATTCACATGAGGATTTAATATATATTTAAGAATGGCCTTTCTATTTATTTTCACATATTCCTGGTCTATTGTCATTTCTATTTGTGTCTCCTAGTTGTAGAGAAATATTTTAGAAATATATTTTTACATTTATTGTGGATGACATGTGGATTGGACAACCGCCTGTCATTCTAGCATCTTGGTCATTGAGCTTCCTAGGCTGATTTTTAGTTCTATACCATTTCAACATATTTGTTATGTAATCAATATTTTTTTTTCTATTATTTTCAATTTTTTCTTGTTCTTTAATTCAAATAACATAATGAAATTTAAAATTTAACATAGTAGACTTAAATTTTATTTTGTATTTTGGCAAACCTATTATTTCAATTGAATAAAACTTTTCTTTACCTTCAATTTTCATCCAAAAATAAAATAAAAAAATTTCCTCAAGTTTTTAGGGAATTACTTAAAACCCATTTGATAGTTATAACAAAGAGAAATTACAGCCTTCGATTGAATCATATATAAACTTATTCATAAACCTTCTCTTCTCTAGTCACTGTCCCTTTATCATGTCTCCCATACTCATGAATAGTTTTCTCTTTTTCAACAACACTATCTTTGATGAAGGCTTATCTCTTATTGATAATGATTTTATTGGTGCTTTGAGTTGTTAGTCCCAAATCCCTAAGCTTGGATAGTTTCCCAAGTACTAGGGGTGATAAACCTGGGAAGAATACCACAAAACTTATGCTCATGTTGAATAATTGAGGACCAATTACTAAGGTGGATAAGACCCCCTTCACTTTTGATTCTGCAAAACCAAGGTGGTTTTCCTAAAGTGTTTAGTTAAATGAATTTGTAGTGAATGAACAATCTCATTGTTACAAACCTTAACCATTGCACATTATACCTCTATACTAGTTATCACACATATATATGTGTTGGTTTGAATAAACAAGATCACACATTTGTATAATATAAAAAGGATTACTAGGTAAATTTTTTAAAGTATGGGTATATCAATGCTAACTATTTTTATAAACTTATATATGAAAGTAGTGAAGAGAAACACAATTGAAAAATAATATACTATATTTGGTTTGTAGTAAAATGTGTTGCTATGCGCTTAAATCCTAGAGTGTGTATAGGATTATGAGTAGTCTTCTTATGGCTACCTTAACTCTTAATAAAGTTGTATTAGCATTATTATATTCTTACTTAATTATTTAGGTCAACCTAGGGCTTATATATATTGTTATCTAAGTCATCTTGGGTGATATCATAGGCATAAGTATGGTATATATAGGAGTTAGTGAGATTCATTTTATCATCAAATTGTGAATTGTGTTCTCATTGGAGATATTTGGAGGCTTGGCCCCTTGAAGTGGCTTGTTATTCTTAGCTATTATCAAGTATTTTAGTATGTATCATATTATATTCTTCTCATGTGCAATTTATTTCATTACAAGTAGTATCAAAGAATGATCTTGGCACTATGAAGACAAGGCATTTTCAATTTTGGGGCCATTTTGGAAAGCACACATCTTTTGGATCTTAGCAGATTTTTTATTAATTTTTTGAGGTTTTTCAAAGATACATTGAATCATCTACAATTCAAATTTAGAAGGAATTAGAGCAGAATTAAGTGATTTATTACAAAATTAGGGTTTTCACCAATTTTTTTTTGGGAAGCACATATCTCTCAAATTTTGATAAATTGTTTCCTAAGTTTTGGAGGGTTTTTCAAGAATACATTTAGGTTTCTAGAGTCTAAATTTTAGAGGAAGTGGATCAAAATTAAGAGATTTATTATAGAATTAGTGTTCCAACAAATTTTCTCTCAAGGCTAAAAATTAGCTAATTTATTGGAGGTGTTTTTGGTAAATTGCAACCTAGACTCTAGTAAGATACAATAATTTTTTAAATAATTTTGAATTTATTTGTGCGATTTATTGTAAAATTGTTTTTTTTCCATCATGACAGGGCCTACAACAAGAGCCAAAAAGAATGTTGTTGTACTTGGGAAATATCTAGATAAGGATGATGTAGAAATTGAGGATATTACTCTTAATGAGGAGATAAAGAAAGGCTAAGGGGGAAATTTCATCAATGAGGAAGGACATAAATGAATTAAAAGAACTTATTGATGGTATCAAATATAAGGGGATTTAGAGATCATAGGGTGGAAGATAATTCTTTTATTGGATTTTTTTTAGTCTAAACTCAAATATCAAGAACCTGATCAACTCTCAAATACTCCTATGCCTAGGTAATTTATACCAAATCTAGATATGAGAAAGTTTGATTGGAAGGGATCCAACCAATTGGCTTCATAAAAATGGAGCAGTTCTTTGATCTTTACCATGTTCTAAGTCAAAAGAAGGTGTTTATGGCATCATTATACTTGGAACCAGACCAATTTATTTGGTATCACTAGTTATGGATGCGAAGAGAAGAAGGATTGTGTGGTCACATGGTCAAATTTTCAAGAGGAACTTGCTACCCATGATGGAGATAATTTTATGGATAGCTACTTCTTCCAACTCACTAAATTAAAGAAAATAGGTATGGTCAAGGACTATACTCATCAATTTCAAACACTTTGTATAAGAGTTGAGAATTTCATGAAATGAAAATTGAAGGAATTATTTCTAGGAGTTTTAGAGGACCACATAAAATATGAGTTATGTTTGGTCCAACCACAATCCTTGTCACAAGCAATACTTATAGTTTAAGATAAGTTGAGGATATTGTTTTGGACAATAGTTGACAAGGGCTTGTAAACATAAGAGAAAGGATATCTCCTTCATAGTTGTTGTATCAACCTACCAAGTTGAATCCACAATAAATTGAGGAGAAAAGAGAAAAAGGGTTATGTTTCAACTGTGATAAAAAATACAATCAAGGACATAATTGCAATTTGAAAATATTTTTTTCTATATTGAAGGTCCAAGTGAGGAAAAAGAAGAGGAACCAATATTAGAGGGTGATAGGGATTCATATGAGGAATCTCAAGATCCCCAACCAATCATTTTGTTTCATGTACTCTCAAGTTTTAGTGCCCAACAAGCTCTCTATTAGAAATAGGATCATAGAGAAATATACAGTAAAATAAACGTAGAAATAAAATATAAAAATAACACAAAATACAAAGACATATATATGTGGTTCACCCAATATTGGCTACATCCATAGAGAAATAATCAGTCCTTCCTTTATTTCATCCAACAATATGAAGGGATACAACCTACAACACATCCATTGTAACTTTCTCTTCTCTCTATCACAATCTCCTCTCCCAATACAATATAATGTAATACTTATTTGTAATATAATGCCCTCATAAAAGGGGGGTTACCTTATAAGGAAAGAAAAAATCAACATAATCTATAATGGTATATTTATAACCTAATAATGAATGGTCCAAATTTACAATCAAAATATGATATGTAAAATATGGCTTTTGAGAGCACTTCCCTCGAATCTTTGTCAAGATTGTGACCCCCCACCAAGGGGATGGTCCCCTTAGACCCCAAAGGGGGGTATCCCCCCTACACCCCCTCATGTTGAAATGGGCTCTAGAACCAATAAGTTCAGGATCCATAACCAACAATCTCCCACTTGTAGACTAATCATGACAAATATAAGAAGATAATTAGGCTCCACCAACATTCTTCCACTTGGAAACTGATTATAACTATTCCATCACTATTACCACTAGAATAGGCTCCAAATTTGGACTTGGAAAGTTTCTTATTTGCATCATCATGGACTTGAAGACCAACTGAAATTGAGAAGGAAATTAGTTTCTTCCTAGTTGATACCTTTATCAACATGTCTAGAGGATTTTGGATAGTGTGTATCTTTTCTAGCTTCAACTGTGCATCTTGCAAAATTGATCATATGAAATAATGTACCTAAGTTGGACATGTTTAGTCTTAGAATGAAGGCTTGATTTCTTTGCAAGATGAATAACACTCTGGCTATCACTATATACAACTTGCTAACATTTTGCTTCTTTCCCAATTACTCCATAAATATTTGTAACCAAATCACATCTTTACTCGCCTCTATAGCAACAACATAGTCTTCTTTTGTTGTTGAAAGTGCAACAACCCTCTACAACCTTGAAATTCAACTTACCATTGTTCCACCTAGAGTAAAAATTACATTGTTGTGCTCCTCCTACTATGTACATCACTTGGTAGATTTGAATCAACATATCCCTAAAGAGTAGAGTTGGAACCTCCAAAATATAATTCTTGGGAATTATTACCTATCAAATACATGAGAATCCACTTTATTGTGTTCTAATGATTCTTTCCTAGGTTTTTCATGTACCTACTCACAAGTCCCACTACATTTGCAATATTTGGCCTTGTACACACCATAACATACATCAAGCTGCCAACTATGAATGAGTATGTAACCTTAGACTTGTATTTTTTCTCCTCTCATGTCTTGGGACACATATCCTTATTCAATTTTAAATGGCTAGGAAAAAGGTGTACTAACTAGTTTTCTATCTTACATTTGAAATATTTTTAACACCTCTATGTACTCATTCTGAGATAGTGTTCATGTATGATATTTTCTATCTCTTGTTATTCTCATACCAAAGATTTTCTTAGCAACACCCAAATGCTTCATTAGAAATGAATTTTCTAATTTTCTTTTGAGCACATTTATATCATAAACATTAGACCCTACAAAAATCATGCCATCTACATATAATAACTAGATGATATAGCTGTCATTATCTAATCTCTTGAAATGAGCATAATTGTCATAATGAAATCTACTATAACCTTTTTTGTCATAAACTTATCAAAATTTTAAATACCACTATTTTGGAGCTTGCTTTAGGCCATAAAATCTCTTCTTCAAATTGCATACTAAGTTCTCCTTCCCTTTGACATCACACCCCTATGGTTGTTGCATATAAATCTCTTCCTCCAAATCCCCATGGATAAAATCTATCTTTAAGTATAATTGTTCAAGATAAAGATCCTCTACTACCACTAGACTTTAGTTATAATTGAAGAAATTTTAACATGAGAAAACATTTCATCAAAATCTATATATTTTTCTATGCAAAACCCTTGAAAACAAGTCTTTCCTTATACCTCCTTTTACCTCCATCTTGTAAACCTATTTAATATGTAGTTCTCTTTTACCTTTAGGAAAATCAACAGAGTTCTAAGTTTGGTTTTGTACCAAAAATTCCATCTCCTCTTTTGTGCATTGCTCCCACTTCTTTGTGGCTTCTACCTACTTTTCTTATTGACAAATTATTGGTTCACTAGAATCAATCAACAATACATAATGGAATGAAGGAGAGTATCATTTAGGGGGTCTACTTAACCTAGTAAATATTCTTGTAGGAGTTTGAGGTACCTATTGTTCTTGTTGTTGAAATATTTATTTTTAACACCTTTGGAACTACATTTTTTGGGATTTCATCAAGCACTGTATATTCTATGCTTTCCTTTTCTTGTTTCTTTCCCTACAATTGATCTTTGTACATGACCTTCTTATTTAATATGACATATCTAATCCTAATGATTTTGTGATTTTCATAATCCCATAAGTGATAGCCAAATCATTAAATCCAAATCCAATAAAAGTACACTTTTTGGATTTTTCCTCAAGCTTCGTTCTATTTTTTATATCAATCTGAATAAAGCCTTCACAACTAAAGGTTTTAAAAAATGATTTGTTAACCCTTTTAGCTATACATGCCTCCTCTGGAATACCACCATCTAGTGAAATTTAAGGCCCTCTATTTATTAATAAATAGTAGTATCCATAACATCTACCCAAACTTGTAATGATAAGCTTGCATGCAATCTCATACTCCATGCATGCTCCATGATTTTCCTATTCATCCTTTCTGACACACCATTTTCTTGCGGTGTTCCTAGAATCACATTTTTTCTATGAATCCCATGGTATGAACAATAACTATAAAACAAGGAACTTGCTACAATATTCACCTCCATTATCTGATCTAAGACACTTCGACTTATTTCATGTCTCATTCTCAACCAAAGATTTCCATTTATTAAAGGTATCAAAGACATTATATTTTATTTGAATAAAATAAATCCTTTTTCCTAGTCGCATCATCAATAAAAATAACATAATAATAAGATCCACCAAGAGATGATACCTAATATAGTCCCCATACATTTGAATGCATAAACTCTAAATTTTCACTCTTCTTTTCCTTCCCAACTCTAAGAAATTTGACTCTCTTTTGTTTTCCATAAACATAGTTTTAGCGAAAATCCAAATCAATCTGTTTCAAACATAACGACAAATTATTTGAGTGGAGAATCCTCATCCCCTTCTCACTCATGTGCCCAAGCCTATCTTAAAACAGTGTTGTATATTCTCCTATACAAGCTAAGGCAATAAAAAAATCAAAATTACCAATACATAAATATTTAATGTATTTACCTTTTCTCATTTTTTCTATTATCAATGTTCCTTTAGTGAGCTTCCATGATTTCTCTATAAATGTAACTATTATAAAACCTTCACTTCCTATTTTTCCTAATAAAATTACATTTCTTCAAAAATCAGGAACATGCCTTATCTCTTTCAGCAACAATTGGTTTCCATTTGGTAAATTTATCTGTATATCTTACCTTTTCCAATAATTTTACATGGTTCATTATCACCCAAATAGACCTATCCAAAATCACTTTGAACATAGTTTTAGAAAAAATGCTTGATCTTTTCCTTCCCAACTCTGAGAAATTTTAGTCTCTTTTGTTTTCCATAAACATAGTTTTAGCAAAAATCCAAATCAAGCCGTTTCAAACCTAACAACAAATTATTTGAGTGAAGAGTCCTCATCCCCTTCTTGCTTATGTGCCCAAGCCTATGGTAAAAAATTGTTGTATATGCTCCTATATAAGTTAAGGCAATAAAAAATCAAAATTACCAATACATAAATACAATGCATTTACCTTTTCTCATTTTTCTATTATTAATGCTCCTTTAGTGACCTTCCATGAATTCTCTATAAATGTAATTGTACAACCTTCACTTCCTATTTTTCCTAATAAAATTATATTTCTTTACAAATAAGGAACATGCCTTATCTCTTTCAACAACCATTGGTTTCTATTTGGTAATTTTATCTATATATCTTACCTTTTCCAATTATTTTACATGGTTCATTATCACCCAAATAGACCTATCCAAAATCACCTTGAACATAGTCAAAATATTTCCTATGGGGTGTGGCATGAAATGAAGCCCCTAAGTCTAACACCCAAGGACCAATTGTTAGTCGAAAAAAATATATAGACATTGGTTTGGAGATACAAAATATCTAACCAGAAAAAATATTCTGGAACAAGAGCTTAGGAAGATAGAATATACTCTAGGGATACTATCTAAGGGCCACGTATCATATTATAAATATAATTATGAGAAATATCTATTCACCAAGAGGGAGATGGATGATATAGAGAGTAATAGAATATAGAAAATTGACTATAATGGAGATATAAGGAGTGTAATAAATGAGTATTGATAACTACCATGGGAAAAAATGTAGGAGTAATGCAATCCCAAATATTAAACACCCATGGCCAAAAATAAATAAAAGAACTTCACAAGAGATTCAGGAGAAAATTGACTTACAAAGAAAGGAGACAATGGCTAGAACTAATGGAGAGGAGAAGAGATAGAGACAAGTAACAAAAAGAGAAGAAAGACATAGAAGAATAATGAGATTAACAAAAAATTTGAGGCTAAAGCACGCCATTGGGGGTACTGTTGAGTGTACCAATGTGGGTGCTACCATAAAAAGAGGAAAATATAGTAGAAATAAAAAGGAGAAAATACTGGAGAATATAAGTTTGTTATTAAAAGGAACTGAAAGGATTTGAAGAAGTTTAAAAAAATTAATGCACAATCAAGAACCCAAAATATTGTCAATAGATGAAAGTTGTAACACAGAGGCTCCTACTTTGTCAGAGCCTTCATTAAACCCTAACAACAAACCAAAATTAGAAAAAAATATAATTAAGTTATATGACATTTTTAAAGAGTTCCTACAAACTCTGGAGAAAATTCTATTAGTGAATGATGATTATTTAGAAAAGGTAATTAACAAAAGCATAAGTAAATTAAGAAAGGATGAAGAAGAAAATAAAAAAGGAAAAGAAAAACAAGGGTAAGGAAACTTGGCAATTAACTAATTAGATGTTGTTTACTAACAAAAAGATTAAAAGAAGTTATGAAGAGTCACAACTTCTTGACCGAGACATCCACATTAAGGTCTAAAAGAAGATGAGTCATAGCAGGGTCAAACCACAATAGTGGTTTAAAAATTTTATGAGGAAGGAAATTTCATTTTTTTCCTTTTCCCCAAACTCAATGGGTTCAGTCGAACTCAATGGTTTGACCGAACCCCCAAACCCTAAACAAAAATAATCTTATTTAAAGGGGTTTGGTCAAACATGGGTTCGACCAAACCCCCTTAAATAAGACATAAAAAAAAACATTGTCATTTTTGACAGTCATTTTTGCTTTTTACTAGTTGCTTTCCCTGTGCTTGTGCGTGTGGCGAACTAAGACCGTGATCTGCAAATGGCGAACAAACTGACTTCATCTCTCCGACGAACGCAAACTCAACTTCGTCTCTCCAAAGTTCATCAACCCAACTTGCATATCGAGCACTAGGTATGTGAAATTCAAATTTTGTAGAGTTCAAAATGCATTTGTTTGTTAAATTTTGAAACCCTAAATGTGAAAATTTTCAAATTTGTTGAATTGAAACTGCATTTGTTTGAAAGTTTCTAAAGCGTTTTCAACATACACTATTTCTATGATACATTTTTACTCTGTCAAAAAATTAACATGCCCTGTCTATGCTTCCACATTTTGCATACATTTTTACCAGGGCACCTCCAATTTATTTGAGGCATTATATCAAACAGTTCATGGTAATTTTTGATGGAGTATGATAGAAATAGTGTTTCCATTGTATGCACCCTATATCAAACAATTCATTAACAAATTTATTTGATGCATTATATCAAATAGTTCATGGTAATTTTTGGAGTATGATAGAAATAGTATTTCCATTGTATGCACCCTATATCGAACAGTTTATTAACAAATTTATTTGAGGCATTATATCAAACAGTTCATTAACAGATTTATTTGAGAAATTATATCAAACATTTCATGATATAAAGTTTCTAGGGTGCATACAATGGAAACTTGGATAAAATTCTTCATATTTTTCCTTTGATTCTTATGACATTACTCCAAAAATGGCTAGTGAACTAAATGTATGAATCGAAGAATAAATTTAGAGGAAAGAAACTAGATTGTTTGAATGAAATGTATAATAAAATATTCTATTAGTTTAGAAGGAATGAAGGTATTATTAAATTTTCTAGTATTAGGAAAATATAAAATATCATCCACTTTACTATATATATATTTAAAACTATTCTTCATATATCCATATTAAAAACTATTAAAAATTAAATTACATAAATCAATTTTAAAATTTGTACAAAGAAATAAAATGACTTTGACTAGGCTGAATATTTAAAATATAACTATCCTCTTTGCAAATCCAATTTTATTTGAGATATTTATGGACAAAAAATATGGATGAGCATGAGGTAAGTAAGAAAGAATAACCTTAATTTATATCTTCCCTCATCAAATAATTTCATGTTTAAAGAGTTTCTTAAGGCATATCCAATTATGAAAAACTATTATATACTTGAACATATAACTATATTAAAGTATGTCATGAATAAATTGAAAGGATAAAGAGTAAATCACTAAAAACCTTTAGTATATCTTTAAGATAACTTTGATACCATCAAGATAA
>VDFB02083650.1:0-32122 GCA_007258455.2 Sequoia sempervirens
TGTGTGTTAAAACAATTGCAAAAGGAAAATTTCAAAAATAATTGCAATGATCAATCTAATTTACTAAAAAACCATTACAATGTTACTATTAGCTTCATGCTAATCAGATACAAAGGATACAAATATAAACACTACATTACCATGCACGCAATATGAGAGCACTACTAACATAACCCCATGCATTCAAAAATCCGAAAAAATCGGATTTAAAAAAAAAAGGTAAAAAATTGTAGAACAAGAGATAAAAACTATTTTTTTTGAAATTGAAAGGCATTTCCATAGCCTAGAGATATAGAGAGCAAATAAAATAAAGAGTTTAACTAATGAATTGTAAAAAAATGATTTACGTAGTTTATATTCATATCTTTGATTACATTGCATTGCACACCTTTCAAACTCAAAGCATTACTTCACATTGCATAACTAATAACTAGATGTTGATAGATGACAAAATTTCAATTACAATAATATAGTTTTTACAAAGTTAACCTAAGTAGTTATGCAATTACTTCACATTGCATAACTAATAACTAGGAGCAGCTGCCAATTGTATTTGCTTGTCATGGCATTCTATGAGATCACATTTCTTTGAGGCATTTTTTCAAACAATTCATTGCCTTGTCTATGCTACCACATTTTCCATACATGTCTACCAAAGCAATTTTCAAACAATTCACTGCCTTGGAAAAAATCTATCAAAAGCATAATAGTAAGCATGAGACCATAATAGTACGAGGCTCCATAAATCTTTCCCTGTCCCTAAATAAAAATTAGCACTATCGGCCTAACAATGCCTCATCGACGGAACCCCCATTATAGCCTCGTCAATGGCCTGATGAAAGCAACTCATAACCTAGTATCGGTGTAACAATACCCTATTAGGCTGACTCCTAAGGCACTCTCCCCGATAGACCAACAAAGTCAACAAAAGTAAGCACATCGCTGTGACACATGAACATCGGTGGAACAAATGTTTGCATTCCCCCAATTGCCCAATATAAGCATGGATTATCAAGTGCATAATGTATATCAGTGGAGTTGGGGTGCATTAGCGTGACGTTATCTGGCATCCTGCCTATAGACCTAAGGAAAGTTGTTCATCGGTGGAGAAGGTGGCTATCGGTGGAATAAGAATCATAGTCTCACCAATACGGTGATAATGATTATTCTAACTGATGTGACATCTTGAGGCATCGTCAAGATATTTGAAATTAATGTTCTCCCTTGATGACAAGACTGAAACAGGTGGTGCATTTAGGGAGCTCTAAAATGGAGTACTTGTAGGTTTTAATTCTTGAAGTGAATGAGAGAAGTGTGTGGAGTCAAAAAGAGGAAATGACTTACGTATGTCGAGCATTTATGGAAAGGAATATGAATGAAGTTATTAAATTATTTCATTTCATTATTTCATTATATTCTTGAGGCATTACTTACTCGATGCTCCTCTACTATGGCAAACAATAGGTGTGAAAATGATGTATAGGAGGTGGTGGCTCTATCCCTATAGAGGTGATGGAGGCTAGTTTCATGCTTAAAATGAAGAAACAACTCTCACACTTTTATGGAGAACCATCAGTAAAGAGACTGATGGGGTGTTTCCTATACAATGATGAATGATTAGTACAGTCAGTGCAACTAATTCTGGGAAGAGGATTCGGCCAAATCACGCATAGGTATAAAAATAATTTGGACATTTATTCACTCATAATGGCTTGGGGCTTAGATTTGGAAGAGCCGATTGAAGTTGTGAAAAAGCTCATGAAGACACTAGTGTATAAGGATTATCTGAACAACTTGGACTCATTGTTGGAATGGACGATTCTAGGAGTTGGGATGGATATTGGTGAGGGAATTGAAAGTGAAGAGGATGAAGAAACATTCAAATGCATACCCTTTGTGAAATGGCTAGAAGGAAAATGTAAAGCCAGATGGAGAGAGGGAGCAACACGCGGGTGGGAGGCTCTGAAATTGATTGTGGAATTAATAGAGGTTGAGGTAGTGGTAAAGAAGGAAAAGGATGAAGCAAAGTGGCTGAAGTTGGAGTAGCTAGAGAAGTTGGAGCAGTGATCTCAGAAGAGGAAGAATAAGAACAAGACCTCTATGGAAACTATGGTGAGTAGCTCATCTGCAACTCTATAGTTAACATAATCCTCTGCCATGAAGTTGAGTTTTTTAGCTGTCTGTAGTTAGTTTTTGGGGGTTTTACAAAACTGTGGGCAACAAAAAGGAGTTTTTGGTTTCCAGGGTAGTTAGTAGTTATTCATAAAAGATGGTGAATGTAATTTTTAGTGAAAATTTTGATTCTGAAATAGTTGTCAAGTACTGGCAGTGAAGTCACTACCGATAAACTATGAATTTTGAAAATAATGAATATAGAAACTCTCTAGCCATACAACTATAATCTCAAAAAAGATTGTAAATAAGGAAATTAATAGTTTGAATGCAAGTAATCTATGTCAATTTTCATAAATTAATATTCTCCAGTTCTCACCTAAACCTAATTTAATAAGTAATAAGCACTTACTAGTAATCATGCCTGCCTACCAAAGTGGCTCATATAGGTAAGAATAACCTCTCACTCCTACAATAATTTTTTCATGGTCATTGTTAGTATGTAAAAATAAATTTGGAAAGAATAGAGTTGCAAAGATAGAATAGAATGAAGACTCTAAAGAAGCTATTTTCACATTGTAGCTTTCTGACAATCCAACATGACACTGAAGCTTAGTGTTTGATTTTTGTTCCACAAAAACAAGAACTGGGCCATGGGATAGAACATTGAAATCAAATTGTTTTTCAAAATAAGTTAGTATACTCAAATGTGAAAGGAGATGAAAGCATAATCAAAGAAATGTGTTAAAAGGGCACCTCCATTTATGTGCAGTGCAGGTGGCAATTGTCTAAATTTTGAAGTTCAATATTGAAATTTTATTTAAAATTGAAATATAAATGTCCTTAGTTGATCAAAAGTAACTAGTAGATAAAGCTAACTAGTTCAAGGTATTCACTATCATGTTTACACATTCCCTAAGTATCTACTAAACCAATAAATCTTGCGTAGAATGTATATATTTCTAATTTGAAGATCATATTTATAGTCATGGAGAGTTACATGGGGTATAGGTCAGGTCTCTAGTTGATATATGATTGGTGCAAATCTAAGGTCTTAAGTTGTCCTGCCCAATAATCTTTATTCCAATCTTTAAATGACATAAAAGTTTGAGGCTTATCCTTTGTTCTCAAATTCTCAATCAAACCATCTTAACCATATCATACTAAAAGTCTATTGCCAAGACCAAAAAATGCAAGTTTTGAGAGTCCCACTCAATCTCAAGGCCAAAAGCATAACATTTGGCTTAAAATAGGTACATACCACAATCTTCAAATAGTACAGTGATATCTTCAACAAAACCTTAAGTACTTAAATCCTTCCATGGTTTTTTTTTTATGTAATTAAATTATCACAGATGATCTAAAAGGTCAAAGGGCCTTCATTTTTCTTGTAAGCTGTAAGCCCTAAAAACAAGTCAGTCAATCATCAAGGTAAATACATGACTGGAACATGGGTGAGGTAATATTCATCAAGGTGATTACATGACTAGAACAAGTGTGAGGTAACAGAAGGAACAAGTGTGAGGTAACATAAGGCATTATACCTCTGTCCTCATCACCCAAGTCAAGATTTGAGGCAAGCAGAGGAATGTAGCTTACTCACTGCTTCTGCACAACAAACTTTAAACTATAATTTCTTTATAAATGTTCTAAAAAAGAATGTCATCTGACCACCAAAATAATTTCAACTATCATAGTTATATGATTTGTCATTGACACCATCTCATCACAAAACCATCAGTTATAATTTAATCCTGATTGAGGAAATACATACCTTGTACATCCTCTTCAATACAAGGAAGGTGAGCTCAGTCACTTGTTCGAGCCAACAAGTACTCCACAACCTCTCTCCTCCTATCAAGTAACACCCCTTGAGTTCTCTCAATGGACCCTTCTTCCCATCAAGCTTCAATATGATGGAAAGTTTTTTATGCAAAGCAATTTGGCTTTGAACAAATCATCACAAAACAAGCTGATTCAAACAACCAACTAATTCACAAAACTCTTCCAAATCACTCCTTTGCAAAAACTATTCAACTCATCTAGTAGGTCTGCAAACCCAAATTTTTGAATTTATCTCACAATGAACCACTCAACAATCAATCAACAATTTTTAGATGGGAAAACTCTCATGTAACCTTTGTAACTAAAAACCCTCACTTTACACTAGCTTGGGGTAGGGTTTATTGAAAAATGACACTACCAACCTCTCACAGCTTTTCCACCACCTCCAACACTCTTTATTATGCCTTCACATGCTTACAATATGAATTGGTCAATCATGAACTTATTAATGACTTCTAGACTCAAAACTCAAACTAACCTAAGACCTCCATGAATCAATATTTCACAAATACCTCAGTGCTCCTGCACCAATTTTTAAATGTTTAATTCAAGAAGAAATAGAGCTATTCAAATATACAAGTTAAAATAAAATACATTTTTACATTTATGTATTGGTATTGCAGACTCTTTTATGAAGGCTCAGACTAGGGTTTTCCTAATTGATGCCTCTAGATTCTAGGTTAGAATCTTACAAGATTTAAATAGTGTACATTCCAACCTCCACTTTACTATCACAATGACCTTTGTTACTGTTTCCCCCCTCAATCCATCACAATACCATTGCCAGGAGTCACCCAGAGGTCTCTAGCAGATGATAAGGTGTAATCAACAAGAGGGGTGTATACCTATATCCCAACCACAAAGGTTTTCTGTGGTTAGGTAAAACCCCACCTTGAAACCCCAAACCATATAAACTCAATGCTCCATGGGGACCTGTCTCGTACCTTGGTACCCCCATCCCCATCCTGAAAATGTTTCAGGGACTTGGGGGACCTGGAAACTTCCCCCTGCCTTTGCATCTGACAGTGACACAAACTTAAGCTCCAATTTTGATACAGACCTACCAGTTGCATCTGTTGATTAGGGACAACCATATATTTTCTATGTTTTTGTCATTTTATAGTTGAAACTTGAATCCTTTGGTCATTTTGTTATAATTCTTATTTAATATGTATGCACATTGACAATAAAACAATTTTAATTTTGTTACTTTGTTTGTCAATTCTTATGTGAAATCTTAATTCAAGTCTAATGTTATGCATTAATCTTCTACAATGCCTATGATGAATGCTTTATCAATGTTCTGATATGAATATTTGAAATTTCTCTATATTTTTAAAAATTACCCTATTTTTTTATAGCCATCCCCTAAAAAATGACTCAAAAGTACCCCCATACCAAAAACACGTACCACTGTCCCCTATCATCCCCATCCCCGAAACTTGGGGGAGCATAGTATAAACTTGATTTTAAGAAAAAAGACATTCAACCATACAGGTAAATCTGACTCTACAACATTGAAAACACCAAATAAAAATAGCTAAAGGAAAAACTAGCTTAAGTAGACAATATATGCAAGATGTGGAATCATAGACAAAACACCTGAATTGTTTGACATAATGCCTCAAAGAGATGTCATCTCATGGAATCAAATGATTAATTGCAAAATGTGCACAAAATGGATTTTACAAGGAACCTCTCAAAATATTTGAATTAATGAAGCACTCTAAAACACATCCTAACATTGTAATCTTTTCTTGGGTTCTAGGTGCATGCAATCATGCAGGTTTAGTGGATGAGGGCTATACATACTTCACACGTCAGCAACCCTTATTGCATTACAATTTACATATATAGTTGATCATTAGGTGTGCATGGTTGATCAACAATTCATATTTTTAGTTGGATCCTAAAAATGCTACAACTTATGTTCTTCTCTAAAAAATTTATATGAGGTTCAAATAGTAAAGAGATTGATGAAAGAGGAATTAAAAAGATACCTAGATGTTATAGTTGGATATGCTCTGGTAGACAATATATGCAAGATGTGGAATCATAGACAAAACACCTGAATTGTTTGACAAAATGCCTCAAAGAGATGTCATCTCATGGAATGAAATGATTGATTGTAGAATGTGCACAAAATGGATTTTTAAAGGAACCTTTCAAAATATTTTCCCAAATTTGAAGATCTCTAATGTTTAAGGCACATTTTACCCAAAACAGCCTGACACATTTTCTACCCATGCCCTATTGTTTTTTATCACGATTTTGCTTCAAATTCGTGGATCTAAACCAAATCATGATGATTAGAAAAGAAAACCCAATCTTCTGAGTACACTTCTATTCATGTTGGGTTGTTTTAAATGAGATTTGATTGAGTTTGAAACACCCATTCAACTCTATTTGGTTCCAAACACAATTTTCCATATCATCTGAAACGAAACCCTTGAACTTCATTTTATTCATTATGACATAAATGGCTAGAAGACTTCACACACTAGGGGTTCTATTGACCAGACGTGTCTTCTGGTTCCAGCAATGCATTTTTTTCTCATCGGCGTGAGGATCTTCTATCGGCGAGACAGGGTCTCTATTGATGATGTTTTCTGCACAACAACTCAGACAGAATATAATATCCTATCTCTCTTGAAAGGTAAATCTCTATCAACAAGCCTCAAGGGATAAGCCCAAGGTCTCTAATGTCAGGTCTTGACAATGCATAAACAACTCAGTGATAAATGTGAAAATGCTGGTAATCACAAAGGGACTTTACTACAAGCAAATACTGAATCTTTAATTTATTAGATCTAGCGATATGATGAATCTTCAATCCTAAATCTAATCCAAATGATAAATGAAATAACAAAAGATAAGGGTTTTAGAGAGATTTCTAAATTAAAACTACTCCTAAGATTAACAATGCAAATGACAAACACTTGAAATGGACCAATCCCTCAGAAACTGATTTCTACTTGACCCAGATGGATCTGCAATCTTATAGAAATAGTGCAATCTTCTAAGGCATTAAATATTTTCAGATCATGAACACAAACCCAAGACAACCCTATTGAAATTGAAATGGATAAACCTTCACAATTGAACTAAGCACAATGAATATAAAAGTCCAGGCTAACGTTGCAAAGCAACTAACAATCAGTTGGTTGCAAAAAGTATGGACCAAAGATTGCTACAAACACTTCAAGCATCAAACCATAAACACCATTGAATCATGTCTAATTCTAAATCTAGCATATATCTAATACTTCCAAAGCAATCTCAAAGATAGAACAACAAGAACCATGCAAGATAAATTAACACGAGAATTCACCAAAAGCACAATGTCTCCAATTGTATTGAATTACCCAAAGTAGCAACAATTCCAATATTTTGTGTTATAACACTTGCTCAAAATGAACTACCTTCTAACTTTTTCTCTACTCCTTGATTCGCTCCAAGAAAAAATATCTATCTAGCCCTTACAAATTAGGCAGAATGCCATATTAATAGAAACCCCCCAAGGCATGTCAGCCTAATTAAAAATTACAATAATAATAAATGGCCATAAAACAAGTCGGCCAAGAGGAATTGAAAATAAAATAGAATATGCATTAAATGGATGAACTCCATCCAGGTCAGCCTGGGATCTCCAATATAGTTTAGACCAATGCATGCAAAATAATAGAGAAGCACAAATTCCGATGTAGCCTTGCATTAAATGCTTTCCCATTTGTCCTTATTTCGATCCACCCTATCATGCACTATCACAAGTACCCTGTCCAAGTTGGCTATAGGTGGAAGAGGTAAAACCTTAATTCTCCTTTCGATGGATTTAATAATTTCTCTTGATTGCTCCACCGACTTATCCCACTCAACCCTATTGGTATGATATTTCTCAATAACTGCAATATAAGTGGCCACATCATCCAACTGATGTTTAGTAGCTGGATCCTCATGGATTGGAGAATATACATTTCGCCACCATTTTTTCAATTGTTCTAAGTTCAAATGCTTCGGTGCAAACTTCCTTCTCCCTGTCATCACCTCAAAGAAAGAAATGCATCTAATATAGATATTAGTCAGGGCATCCTCAATTTTCCTCCTCTTCTTATATATCTTCTTCAAAACCTTTTTCCTTATTCACAAAGCTTCAAACCATTCCCAAGGTTCTGCAGCTCTAGAGGAAGGGAGAATTCCATCACTCACTAGCTTATCCTTCATGTATTCCATGATGGTATTGGTCTTCTGTAATAGGAGATCTACATCCTCTTTATCTTGAGCCAATACATCTTTCAACCAATCTATTTCCCTCATTGCATCTCCTCCAATTGAAAGGATGTCCTTGATAGCATCATCTCCTTTAGTTTGCACCCCTTGTAACCAGTTTACTATGGCAAGAGTAGTGGCCTTCATTCTTTCCAACTCCGATATAGTTTCTCAGGGCAGGAAACTTATAGCAAAAGATGAGGAACTAATGGATTGCAAGGGTTTCATCAAATCTTCCAAATATTTCTTAAGTCTTTCATTCTCTTTCTTCAACTCATGTTTAGCTTGTGCTTCTTTCCTCAATCTCCCTAGGATCACAACAATTGAACCCTCATATTGTTCAATATCTTGTTCCATGGAAGTGGATCCTAGGTTGATGGTTTGCATGTTGTAATCACTCCCAACAACTTCATCTCTATTATTTTCTATGGCAGGAGTATCAATGTGAACCACTCTGTTGTTTGCTTCATCCCTTTCGATCTTGGAGATGACCCTGGCCTTCTTCTTTCCTTTACCTTTTCCTATTTTTTCCAGTAGCTCATCCCAATTGGGAAGGGTATCATCCAGAATAATTTATTTTCTCTTTATTTCTCTATCAAGCCAACGTAGAATAGCAGACTCTGACTGTATTTCACTCTGTCCCACTTCTTCCTGCTGACCCTTGGGTGTATCTTCTGGCTTCTCAGGAAAATCCTCATCTTTATCATGTTCTTCTTTGAGATACTCCTCTTCTTCATGCATTGGTGATGGAGTCTTAACAGGTGTTTCCTCTCTCGGAGGAGGTATGTATTCTTCACTTCTAGTAGGAGAATCCCCATAAGTTACTAAGGGAGTTCGTAGAATTTTCTCAATTTCTGCAGCTGCACTGTGAAGCTCACCTTCTTGAAATTCTTCTCCCCCCTTCACTTGAGGGGTGCTCCACATCTGTTGGTTGTTCTGATGCACCATGTGGTTCATGGGGTGGAGAAGCCTCTTTATGTTGTTCTGCAGTAGAGGTTGCTGGAGGAATATCCTTCTTTGGCACACTATCCTTGGGAGAAGGAGTTCTTGATCTCCTTGTGTATACCTGTGTCCTCTCTCTAGAGATTTCTACATTTACCACTACTAACGGATCAGTTTCACCTTTCTCCTTGGAAGGTCCACCCTTCTCTCTTGAACCCCTTGTTTTCCTCCTTTTAGGTGTTGGGGCACCATCCTTTTCTTCTCCTTCACCGGGTTCTTCCTCTAGATTTTTCTGTCTTTGAAGTAGCAGTCCTCTTCTTTGCTTTTGGTTTCCTCTATTTCTCCTGCTCTTCTCCTTGGGAACCTTTGATCTTAATATTAAAAGGAGAATCTACCTTGTTTTTTCCCTTAGGATCTTCCTCAGCTGACTCCTTAGAAGTGGAATGGGATTTTGGATCACCCATCAAATTATAGGTAGATGGCACACCTTCACTTTCAAGCTCCCATACCTTGTGTTTGAGCCACAACTTGGTGTATTTCATCACAGGGGCCATAATTTTTTCTTGTTCCAGCCAGTCTACTTCTCCAATTGGTTTGTCCTTAATTGGCTCATAGTCGTGACTTTGGATTAAGTCTCCATCATCTTTCACCTGATCGGGAACCATTTTCACACTATACATTCAAACCACATCAACTGGGAGTCTAGAGAATTTCTTCTTTCTTACCTCAAACTCATCCTTTCTATTGGCCCAGTAGTCTTCTATGTCATCTCTGTGGTGGTATTCCTGCTGGCTTTCTTTTGTGCTTCACTAGTGGTATCAAAACCCAGCCTTTTGGAATGGTAAGAAAATGAAACAGTGTTTATTTCCTCCTCAGAAGCATAGGCTAAATTAATTGAAGGGCATACCTCACTAGTACCTATCTTCAGAGGAAAATATTCACAAAATCCAATTTTATGCTTATCTTTCTTTACAATAGTGTCAAAGGACATATTTTCCTCGTGACCTCCAGAAGTATAACATCATATGGGGGATACCTTGGAAGCTTGTATAGAGCCTTTTGAAATCCATATATTCTTATGTAAGATGAGGTTGGAAACTATATCAACCAAGCCCCATACTTTTTGATCAACTCCTTAACATCATATGATATTCTCACATGCTCTGCACCTTGGAGCAATCTAGTGATGTGTATGGTGAATGCATCATTCACCCTCCTATAACTTGAGATTCCTAAGTGCAATTGAGGATAAACCTCATAAATTACATCCTGTCCAAATATTCCTCTTGTTCTCAATCCTTTATAGGGATGGAATCTTGCAAGTGCATACACTAAATAAGAAGTCATGGTGAATGTCTTGGTCTGTAGCACATTACACATTTATTCATGAATCACCGTACTTATAACACCTACCCAATGATAATTAATATTTTCCTGCTCCATCCTCGCAATGACATGGAACATCTAATTCTCAATCATACCTGTACTCTTTAGGCCTACCACCTAGCTAAGCAATGTGATGGCATCATAGACTTCTTGTTTAAACTTTTCCCTGTGCAATTTCTTAGGCAATTTTGAGAAATGAGACTTTGGATTTTCAAGCCAAGAATTGATAACCTATTGTGACTTAATAGTCTCATCCTCATAGTACCTTTTAGCTGCCTCCATATTAAAAGCCACTACATGAGACCTGTCTGGCATATCAAAATTCTATGCAATAGAGATAGGGTTAAGATTAGCCAATAGTCTCCCTTGAGGACTGACTATCCTCTATGAATCCCTGTCATAGTGTCGGGCACATTCCAATACCAACTCATAACAATGAACTGTGGGGAGAAATCCTGCTACATGAGATAATCCTGATTCCTTTAGTCTCCTGGCCAACACTGGAAGATCTTTTTGAGCCATCCTTGCCTTAAACTCCTCATAGTTCCATCGACCCACATTTGTGTCTAAAACTTCAGACCAGACATTGCTATCTTACTTTCTGGAATCCTGCTCTTTATGTCCAATTTAACCCTTTCTACTTCTGAGATAGAGTATCCCTCCATATCACCCTTAGCCATTCCAACCACTACCTTGCTAGCTTCAGCCATAAGTAAATCAAATTCAACCACGAGGAAAATGAGCAGCGAACTCGGACGCCCTAGCGACCAAATCAAACTAAATGTAAGAAATCCAAGCACCTTAGCAAGCAAATCAAGAAATTCGAACACCCAAATCGCCAAGCCTTAGATGCAAGAGTGATACACAACAAAAGATGAGAGAAAATGATGCAAAATCCCCTTAAATTCGATCACACTCATGCTGCAAAGATAGTACCTAGGTGCATTAATGCCATCGACAAGACAGGCTGAAGAAATTTGGAAACCCGACGACAAAACAAAATCTCAGAAATATCTTGTCCATGTGGAATTCCGTGAAGTCCTAGATTTCTTGAACTGCAGTGTTAGTCCCTTCGCCGGGCTTCAAGTGAAATCAGGGAAAATACGGATGGAGCAAAAAATCCCAAAATGAAGTATAAACCCAAACTTTGTTCAAAACTTAAGATTTTCAAAGTGCTTCCTAGAAGGGGGGTATTTGCACAAATAAGATAGGCATTCAAGTACGTGAAAAGGTAACCAAAACCTCAACATAACAAAGGCCCAAAACCAAAAGTGAAAGCAAAAGAGGGTCCCTACTTTCAACGGGGCGTGTGTGCAAAAATTGCACAACAAATGGCGACTCTGCTGGTAAAATACTCCAAAGCATTTTAGTGACAATCTCGAATCAAGAACCCAAAATCTTTGGTTTTGATCTCCCTATTAGAAAAACAAATCAAAATGTAGGATTAAAGATTCAGAACCAAAGGTAGATTGAACCTTCCATAAACAAAAAATCCAAGTGTGTGCACATGAGTTTGTTTCCCTCCTTGAGCTACTGCATATACCAAGTTTAATGAGGTCAGGCTACATGAAGATTCTAACTCCGAAAGCAATCTGGATAGATCCTCACTGCCAGTCAGGCATCTATAGTCTCCATGAGGTTATCACTGTGACTCTCTCGAACATAGCTCTATTGCTAGTTAGGCGTCCATAGCCCTGATAGAGATATTCAAATACTCCTGATAAGTTGAATTAATTAGATTTTCAATATTTTCTCTTTTCTTCTTTTGATATTTCTTTTCTTTTTCACTTTTTCGTTTCAACCTATGAACAAAGAAGTTCACACTCAGGGCTGAGAAGCACAGTGGTGCTGAAGCAGAAATATGATTTTTCACCTAACAAGACCTCACAAAGATCCTACAGCACCCTCAAGATTTTAAAGATGTATGAAGGATTTAAGATTTCAAAATACTTCAAATTCAAACCAAACCAATGACCCATCTTCTGTAAATCAAACATTTAGACTACTTGACGATAAAAAAGACCTTGACCATCCATTCAAGACACATGATTAAAGTTCATCAATGAAAGACTCAGAACAGTCCCAAATAAAAGGTATATTTTCCATGTAGGTGCAACACATCCAGAAGAAAAACAAGAATACACCTTGATAGGGAGGTTGGATGAAACAATCACTGTTTCATGCTCTGGGTCTTGCTTGGAAGACTTCTAGGGTGTTGCACTCCACCACTTGAAACCTATAGGACCTCTTCCTTCTTAGGGTCCCCTGGTTTCTCCTTGCCAACCCAACTATCAACTTAGATCCTCCTACCAAGTCAAGTCTTGGTACAATCTTGCAACTCTAACCTTAGCCCTTAATCCAGCTTAAAGGCTACAATACTCCTAAACCTTGAATTTAGCTTTGTAGGGGTGTAAAGGTGTTTCTAATGACTTCAATCCATCTTATTTGGTTCTTGAGGGTCCACTTGACTCTATTTCTTAGTCGCTTCCACCAAACCCTCATTTAGGCCTCAAAAGGCTACTAGCCCTAGGAGCCCCAATTAGGCCTCCTTCTCCGAGAAAACAGGTTAGTTCTCAAAACTTTCCAAAGAACACCCAAATATTTTCTTTGGATTCTTGGTTCAAATTCCCACCTCTCAAGGATTTTTGGGGTCTTGGGTCTCAGCTGTCTGTACAACGCCCTAACTTGAAAATGAGCCAAAACTAGGTCTTTTAAGCCCTTTCCTGGCTACTCTCAAACTGTTAAGTATTCCTCACATCAAATGGATTGATGGAGATTACTCCTCCATGCTATATCTTGGCGAGATACTTATCTGACTTCTCCAAGCAGTAATTTGTCAAGGCATTGACACCCCTGCAAATCAAGTGCTCTGCACTAAGGTCTTCCCTAGCCGGACTCTTCCTGGCTCGCCTAGGGCAAGACTTCCATAGTAGCTCCTGTATTTTCAAAATCCCTAAACCCTACCATATGTAAATACATGGATTCTAGTCACTATTCCCAAAGGGTCATACAATTTGTATGGTTGGAAAGTGAACTAACACTCCATTTTCACAAAACTATCTGGTTCAGACCAACAACAGTATAAAAACAAACTAATTACAAAACAATGCTTGAAACTGAGTAAAGAACCTATCTAAAACCACACAATGCTTGAAGAACAAATACACTACATCCTACATAAATTACAGTGCCATGGTCAATGCTTTAAAACCTCACTTCAATGCAAAAATCAGAAAATTCTCTTTCAAACACAATTGCTTTTCTTGAATTCACAAAACTTCAAAACATAACAAATGCTTCCAACCCTACTCCAATGTCGAGGCATTCCATAAATAGGGTCCCTAAAATAGTTATTCTCTTCCTTGGGCTCTTCTTGGCCGCTTGTAGCTCCAATTGAGCAACATTTACAAATATTTTGCAAGAATTCCTAAAAAATCCAAAACCTTCTTTTGAGCTAGAACCTAATGATACCTATTCTATGGTCAACATGACCTTCATCTAATCAAAACCCAACCAAAATTCCTTAAAGGCTTACATCCAAATGAACTAAAGTTGATTGCTTAGTTGTCCTAGACAAACCTTCTAAGCAACCTATGGTGATCTATGGGTGCTCCTACACCATTCTCCCCCCTCTGCACAAACACTAAGGAATGTGGGGAGAGATCAGAGATAAATCAATACCCTGCTTCTTGAACAGAGCTTCATCCACCCATGTAGGCTTAGATTCTGGTTTGTCCTTCCATTTGATGAGATGTTCCATGTATTCCTTATGCCAGGTAGACTTCTTCACCCTTGATTCCAAGATCTTCTCTGCTTGCAGGTTGTCTTTAGGAGGTAAGGCTATGTTACTCACATCCTTCAAGACATCCACACTTTTCTGATCCAAGTCAGTGACTGGTCCTTTATACCTGATCAAATCAGCCACATTAAATACTGGTGAAATGCTTAAGTCTGCAGGTAGCTCCACCTTGTAAGCATTCTTTCCATACTTAGCTAACACCTTACATGGTCCCACTCTCTTCATCTGTAACTTGGTTGATGTTCCTTTCTGAAATCTAGATTTGTTGAGATGGACCATGACATAGTCCCCTATTGAAAATTGTAGATATTTCCTAGACATATCCACCTTAGCTTTCAGCTTGTGAGTAGCCTCTGTTATTGTCTTCTTCACTTGCTCCTGAATCTCCTTCATGGTATGAGAGAAATCTTCAGCATGGCCACTCCTATGCTCCATAGCTCCTAAATCTCTAAGTTCACACACACCTCATGGGTGCATTCCATACACTATTTCAAAAGGACTTTTTCCTATGGTCCGATTCACCCTGTCATTGTAGGCATATTCAGCTTGTGATATAGCCAAGTCCCATGTCTGTCCATACTCCTTGGTTAGGCATCTGAGAAGGTTACCTAACACTCTATTTATCACCTCAGTTTTTCCATCTGTCTAAGGATGGTAGGCTGATCCAAAAGACAAGTTATTACCTAATCTGCTCCATAGAGTCTTCCAAAAATGACTCATGAACTTCACATCCTTGTCTGAGACAATGCTTAATGGCAATCCATGGATCCTCACAATCTCTTTGAAGAAAAGATGAGCAATATAGCTAGCATCATGGGTGGTCTTGCAAGGAATAAAACGACTCATTTTGCTAAACCTATCAACCACCACATAGACACTATCAAACCCTATCTTAGTTTTAGGGAGTCTTACCACAAAGTCCATGCTAATACATTCCCATGGTCTATTGGGAATAGGTAGAGGTTGATACAAACCTACATTGCTAGCTCCCCCCTTGTTTTTCATACAAACTACACACTGTTCCACATACCTTCTGACATCCCTTGGCAACTTGGGCCAATAATAGAACCTCTGCACTAGTTCCATTGTCTTGTTGATACCAAAATGACCACTAAGACTGCCATTGTGTTTCTCTTGGATAAGATTCTCTCTCATTGAACCTTTTGGAACACATAACTGATTCCCCTTGAACAAAATTCCACTCTGCAATGTATACTCTGAGAATTGACTATGAAAGTGATTCTCAAAATTAGAACATACCTTATATTCCTCCGAGAAGTCTTCATCTTCTCCATAGAGATCCTTGAAACTCTCTATCCCAATGCTCTTCATTTGTATCTCTTGCACTGTCAGCAGCCTCCTACTTAATGCATTTTCCACCTTGTTCAACAGTCCCTTCTTGTGCTTGATGGTAAATGTGAAAGCTTGGAGGTATTCCATCCATTTCAAATGTCTATTGCTCAACTTCTCTTGTGTGTTGATGTAGCTAAGTGCCTGGTTATCAGTAAACACTACAAACTCTTTAGGTAGGAGATAATGCCTCCACTTTCTAAGTGACTGTACTAGAGCATATAGTTCTAGGTCATAGGTAGAATACTTTTTCTTAGCTTCATTGAGCTTTTCACTAAAGAAAGCTATAGGCCTGCCTTCTTGGCTTAGTACTCCTCCTATTGCAATTCCACTAGCATCACATTCCACAGTGAATAACTTATCAAAACTAGGTAACAAAAGGATGGGTTGAGTTGCCACTTCTTGTTTCAGTTTCTCAAAACCCTTCTCACTTCAAGAGTCCATTTGAACTTAGTTTTTAGGCCACCTTTGATTGTATCAAGTACTGGTGCACATATGCCACTAAAGTTCCTTATAAACTTCCTATAAAACTGAGCTAACCCATGAAAACTCCTTACCTCTATCCCAGTGGTTGGTGTAGGCCAATTTAGGATAGCTTCCACCTTGCTTGGGTCCATCTTCAATGATCCTTGGGATACTACAAACCCCAAATACACAAGCTCTTGTTTGAAGAATTCACACTTTTCTAAGTTGATGGCTAACCTCTCCTCCTGCAATCTTTTAAGAACCAACTCCACATGCTTTAGATGTTCTTCTACTGTCTTGCTAAAGATGAGTATATCATCTAGATATACCACCACAAATAACCCTGTGAAGTCCTTAAGCACTTCATTCATGAGCCTCATGAATGTGCTAGGGGCATTTGAGAGGCCAAATGGCATAACTCTCCACTCATATAACCCATGATTGTCTTAAAGGTTGTCTTCCACTCATCCCCATCTTTGATTCTGATATGATGGTATCCACTCTTGAGATCCAACTTGGTGAAATACTGAGCTCCTCCAAGACAATCCATCAAATCCTCAATCCTAGGAATAGGGAACCTATATCTGATTGTAATTCTATTTATAGCCCTAGAGTCAGTGCAAAGTCTCCACTTACCACCTTTCTTGGTTGTTAAGACCACTGGTACTGCACATGGACTGATGCTCTTCCTAATTAGTCCTTGGTCTAACAACTCCTGCACTTGTCTAGCTACTTCTAGGTTTTGATCTAGTGTAAGCTTGTAACCTACTTTGTTTGGCAATGAAGCCCCTGGTATGAAGTCAATCTGATGATTGATGGATCTCTTTGGAGGTAAGGTTACTGGTGTTCCATCACTGACTATGTCCTTGAACTGTTCAAGCAACTTCTGGACTGATCCTGGTATGACTGTTTTCTTAGTCTTATCTTCCTCCTTGGGTTGCACCATGACCACATATCCTTCCCCTCCTTGTTGTAGTGTATTGATAAACTTCTTGCCACTACTTAACAAGACACTAGGGGTCTTTGACTATCCTTCTTCCTCATCTGTCAGTGACTGTAGTTTGAATGTCTTTCCATCCTTCTTGAATGAGATATTGTCCTCCTTTCCATCATAGATGTCTCCTCTGTCATACTGCCATGGTCTTCCCAATAGAAGATGGCATGCATCCATGGGAAACATATCACACATCAACTTGTCCTTGTACCCTCCAATGGAGAACTCCACTATTGTCTACTCATTTACAAGAACACTCTGCCCTTTGTTCAACCATGTCACCTTATAAGGGCTAGTGTGGGGTACTTTCTCCAACTTCAACTTTTTCACTACCTCCTCAAAGATAATGTTATTAGTAGACCGTGAATCCACTATAACCTTGCACACCTTTTCAAGTATTTTGCATCTTACCCTGAATAAGGCTCTCCTTTTCTTTGGCTCTTCTTTGACTGGTTGTCTGATTAGAAACCTGCTAAACATCAAGTTCTCCCCCATTTCTGACTCAATGTGACTAACCTCTAGTGACTTGACACTCATAGTGTCTTCTTGAGCATATGCTACTCTCTTTTCTGTATTTGAAGAAGATGCTTTCTCTGGGCACCTATAAGCTGGATGACCTACTTGACCACAGTTGTAACACTTCATACTAGCAAAGTATGAGTTACTTCTGCCTGCTCCTCTTCCCCTATTTGAACCTCCTTGAGGTCCTCTACCTCTTCCATAGCCTCCTCTAAAATTTGTTTCACTTCCATGCTCTGTGAGTTTAGACTCTCCCTGACTTCTTTGTTCAATCCCTCTACCTTGGTATCCACCTCTATGTCCTCTTTGATCTCTACCTTTACCTCTATTCTTAGAAGCCTAGTCTTGTTTCCTCTTACTCCTCTCTTCAATCTTTATAGCCAATTGATAGCATTGGTGCACTATTTTTGGGACTTAGAAGAGTCATCTCCTCTTGAATGTTCCACTTCAAACCGTTAAGGTATCTAGCCACCTTAAGACTTTCATCCTCAGAAACATTAGACCTCATGCAAAGTTTTTGAAACTCCTCCGTATAGGAATTTACATCTTGGTCTCTTTGTCTCAAGCTCTATCTTTTCTTGTGCAACTAAATTTCATAATCATCTGGCATGTATACTTCTCTCACTTTGGCAACCATTCCCTTCCAAGTAGAAATAGGCTTCTTTACTTCCTTTTCTCTCTCTGTCTGAATGAACTTCCACCATGTCAAGGTAGAACCTATCAATCTTGATTTGGCCACCTTTACCTTCTGTGCTTCAGTGATTCAATCACATTCAAAATGGTTTTCCATTCCCTCTATCCAATCCATGACTAGATCAACTTCCATTTTCCCACTAAACAGTGGTATGCCTTCAAGTGCTTTTCCACTCAAATCCTTTAATGTCTCCAAGAAAGGCTCTTCTTGCAAAATAGGGTCAAGTTCAGGGATCTTGTCTTCCTCTGCAACCTCTTCTCTCTTGGGTACCCTGCCTTCCAGCCTATCACTGACCTTATCGGTCTTGGTTGGCACATTATCCATTGCTTGCTTAAGTTGAGCTATTCTTTCCCTCAATAGCCTATTTTCTTCCTCCTGTTCTTCGACCTTCTTGGCCAATTATGCATTTGTCACCATGTCTGTAGAACCACTAGACTCAATCTTTGATATATATTATTCTATCCCAAATCTTTTGTGGCTCTGATACCAATCTGATAGGGAGGTTGGATGAAACAATCACTATTTCATGCTCTAGATCTTGCTTGGAAGACTTCTAGGGTGTTTCACTCCACCACTTGGAACCTATAGGACCTCTTCCTTCTTAGGGTCCCCTGATTTCTCCTTGCCAACCCAACTATCAACTTAGATCCTCCTACCAAGTCAAGTCTTGGTACAATCTTGCAACTCTAACCTTAGCCCTTAATCCACCCTAAAGGCTACAATACTCCTAAACCTTGAATTTAGATTTGCAAGGGTGTAAAGGTGTTTCTAATGACTTCAATCCATCCTATTTTGGTTCTTGAGGGTCCACCTGACTCCATTTCTTAGCCACTTCCACCAAACCCTCATTTAGGCCTCAAAAGGCTACTAGCCCTAGGAGCCCCAATTAGGCCTCCTTCGAGAAAATAGGTCAATTATCAAAACTTTCCAAAGAACACCCAAATATTTTCTTTGGATTCCTGGTTCAAATGCCCACCTCTCAAGGATTTTTGGGGTCTTGGGTCTCAACTGTCCGTACAACGCCCTAACTTGAAAATGAGCCAAAACTAGGTCTTTTAAGCCCTTTCCTGGCTGCTCTCAAACTGTTAAGTATTCCTCACATCAGATGGATTGATGGAGCTTCCTCCTCCATGCTATATCTTGGAAAGACAATTATCTAACTTCTCCAAGTAGTAATTTGTCAAGGCATTGACACCCCTGCAAATCAAGTGCTCTGTACTAAGGTCTTCCCTAACCAGACTCTTCCTGGCTCGCCTAGGGCAAGAATTCCATAGTAGGTCCTATATTTTCAAAAGCCCTAAACCCTACCATATGTACATACATGGAGTCTAGTCACTGTTCCCAAAGGGCCATACAATTTGTATGGTGGGAAAGTGAACTAACATTCCATTTTCACAAAACTGTCTGGTTCAGACCAACAACAGTATAAAAACAAACTAATTACAAAATAATGCTTGAAATTGAGTAAAGAACCTATCTAAAACCACACAATGCTTGAAGAAAAAATACACTACATCCTACATAAATTATAGTGCCATGGTCAATCCTTTAAAACCTCACTTTAATGCAAAAATCATAAAATTCTCTTTCAAACACAATTGCTTTTCTTGAATTCACAAAACTTCAAAACATAACAAATTCTTCCAACCCTACTCCAATGCTAAGGAATTCCATAAATAGGGTCCCTAAAACAATTATTCTCTTCCTTGGGCTCTTCTTGGCCGCTTGTAGCTCCAATTGAGCAACATTTGCAAATATTTTGCAAGAATTCCTAAAAATCCAAAACCTTCTTTTGAGCTAGAACCTAATGATACCTATTTTATGGTCAACATGACCTTCATCTGATCAAAACCAAACCAAAATTCCTTAAAGGCTTACATCCAAATGAACTAAATTTGATTGCTTAGTTATCCTAGATAAGACTGTCCTAGATAGACCTTCTAAGCAACCTATGGTGATCTATGGGTGCTCCTGCACCACACCCAAAGCAAGAGCAGAGAAAAAACACACCAAACCGAAAGCAAACCTACACTAACCAAAGCAAAAAGAAAAATAGAAAGGGAAACCTACTCTAACTAAAGAAAAACAGAGCAAAAAAAAAAGAAATAGAAAGGAAACCTACTCTAACTATGTACAAGAAAATAACTAAAATCAAATCAAGATTGGAAATAATGCTTCAAATACTGCCCATTGACAGGCAGTGGGATATCTTCCCCAGTGAGAGTTTTCAAGCGAAAAGCATTGTCTCCCAAAATCTCTGAGATTTGGTAAGGGCCGAGCCAAAGTTTTTCAAATTTACCATGCTCCCCCTTACGATCATGGGCTTTATCCCAGTAGAGAACCAAGTCAGAGATCCGAAAAGATTTTACCTTCGCTCTTCTATCAAACCACCTTTTGACTATCCCCTAATGTTTGGCAAAGTTTTCAAGGGATTCATCTCTTTTCTCCTCAAGGTTTAACAACTTAGCAAGCCTAGCCTCATGTTTATCCCCTTCATCATAATATTTGTTAATGAACTATAGGGTGGGGATTTTTAACTGAATAGGAAACATAGGCTCTAAACCATAAACCAAGTGATAAGGGGATATTCCTATGGAAGTCTTGTGTCTTGTACGATCTGCCCAGAGAGAAAATCTGAGTTGGGTGTGGCAATCCTTAGGATTTCTTTCTAACAACTTGCGAATAACATGCAAGAGATTTTTATTGGAAGACTCAGCCAAACCATTACCTTGAGGGTAATAATTGAATGCAAAAATTAATTATAATTCCATGATCAAAGGCCTAGTTGGAGTATTTCAATGATGCAAATACATGACCATTATCACAAACCAAAGACAAAGGGCATCCAAAATGGTTAATAATACATGATTTGATGAAATTGATTACCACCTCAAAAGTACATTTCTTGCAAGTAAGGGCTTCAGTCCATCTTCTAAAATAATCAGTAACAGTAAGAATATACCTGTGACCTGCAGAGGAAGGCAGATTGATTGGACCTATGAAGTCCATTCCCCACTGTGCGAAAAGTTTTATCTCAAAGACTGGTTGAAGTGGGAGTGCTACATACTTTTCTTTGGTTTCTGCAGTCTGACAAACATGACAAGTTCTGACTTGGTTGTGTGTGTCTTTGAATAGTGTGGGCCAATAATAACCAACTCTCAAAATCTGATTCACTGTAGAAGGTGCAGATCCATGGCTTGTACCATATCTGTCATGAAATTCCAACATTACTCTTTCAGATTCTTCTTTCCCTAGGCACCTTAAGTAAACACCATCATGATTTTTCTTATATAGAATAGCTCCCTTCAACAAGAAACTATCACTCTTCAAACACAATTCCCTTCTCTGTACTGCATTAAGATGGTCGGGACATCTTTGAGTCAGGAGATAGTGAATGATATCATCATACCATTCCCTAGGAGAAACATCTTCTAGAAATTAATGCTGGGCTGCAAGATTAGGGCCTATTTTTGCCATTGTCCTTGTAATTCCTTGCCCTCTTACCAGCTTCATGGGTTGAATCTCAACATCGTATTCTTGTAACATAGTTACCCACTTAGCTCTATGCTCTACTAGCTCATTCTACATCAACAACAGCTTGACTGCAGGATCAGGAACTATTGCAAAGACCTTGTTTCTGAGGATATAGTGTCTAAATTTCTTCACAGCTCTGACTAAGGCATAAGCTTACTTCTCCACACTTGGGTACCTTAGTTCTGCAACTTTCAATGGTGCACTCATAAATTTTATGGGATGTTCATTTCCTTGATCGGATTTTTGAGTTAACATAGTAGCATAGGAGTGATCAGAAGCAAACAAATATATATAGAATGGAAAGTAGCATAATCTGGACTCACCAAAACTGGGGCTTCAACGATAGCCCTTTTTATCTCTGCAAATGCTTCCTTAGCTTATGTACTCCATTCAACTTTGGCTTCCTGCTTCAACATTGCATTCATTGGCTTGACTATTTTTGCAAATCCAGTGATGAACTTCCTTACAAAGTTGATTTTTCCAAAGAATGATTTCATTTCTTTCTTGCTAGCAGGTGGTTGGATCTTGAGTAGAGCTTCCACTCATTCTGGATCAATGGAAATTCCTTTCTCAGAGATAACGTTCCCAAGAAATTTTCCCTCTGTAACTCCAAAGATCCATTTCTTTGGGTTGAGAGATATGCCAAACTCTCTACACTTCTAAAACACTTTGCATAAATCTGCTATGTGGTCTCCTCTCTTCTTGGAAAATACTGTCAGATCATCCATATAAATGATTATGCATTTACCAATTATGTCTTTAAAGGAAATGTCCATAGCCCTCTGAAACGTGGCTCCAACATTAATCAAACCAAAGGGAATTCTCCTGTAGGCAAAAGTGCCCCACTTGGTGGTGAAAGAAGTTTTATGTCTGTCCTCATATTGTACCATAACTTGATTGTAGCCAGAATACCCATCCAAGAAATACATCATTTGGGATCCATTGAAAATATGAAGTACTTCATCTAGTGAGGGTATTGGATAATTATATTTTTCTGATGCTCTGTTAAGGTTCCTAAAATACACACAAAGTCTGATTTCACCATTCTTTTTTCTTACAAGAATCAAGTTTGCAACTCAAGTTGAATTTCTAACTGGGAATATGATTCTGGTAATAGCAACTTATGCACTTCCTTTTGAATTACTGGTTCAAGTAGAGCATTGATGGGCCTCTGCCTTTTCCTGAAGGGTCTTACTCCTAGATTGAGAGGGATAGTGTGAGTTATAATTGATGTGTCATAGGTCTTCAAGTCTTCATAACTCTAGGCTATCACATCTTGATATGTATGTAATGCGTCAATTATTCCTTTCTCTCCTCTGGAGTACATTACCAATGAAGAAATTCTTGACATCATCCTGATTCCACAATTATGCTGTTCACATTTTCCACTGATGGACTCTTTCTTGGCATCCTGTTCTTGATCCTTGACCTTATCTAGATTAAAAATCCTTACTAACTGCACCATTCCTCTAGGAATAGTATTGGTCTTTAGATTAATTACCCCTTCCAAATCCATCTCTACTTCTTGGAGTTCAGTTTCATCAATAATTTGAGAAGCAAAGACATCTAAACTTGTGATAAAATCCAAAATGTGCTTATCATCTTCAAATACCTAGAAATTAGTAATGTTGTCAGGTAGTGAAGGTACTGGGGTCAATTCCACCATAAACTTCTTCAATCCTGAAAGAGACAGAGGCTGCAATGCACTAGCTGCCTAAGCAAGGGAGGCATGCATTTGGTTTTTATTACGTGGGATCAACTGAATGTTGAAGGCACCAAATCCTTCAATAAGGTCCCATACTCTATGCCTATAATTGGTCATTCTTCTGTCATGACAAGAGTATTGTCTCCTAACTTGCTTAACCACTAAATAAGAGTCCCCAAAGACTTGCAAAATCTTAACCTTTTTCTTTAATGCCATGAGCAACCGTGAATCAAAGCCTCATATTCTGCTATATTATTCATACAATGAAATTGAAGTCTATGAGCAACAAAGAAAGTTTTACCTCTTGGGCTAATTAGCTCAAGTCCCGCCCCAGCTCCTTGGTTTGATTTAGATCTGTCAAATCTTAAAGTCCAATAGCCAGCTGCTGCAGACTTGCTCGCTGTAACTCTTCTAGTGTTTCTGCTAGAAGGTTCCTCATAAGGCATCACTTGCTTCCCTTTAGGGTCCTCTTGGACATTCTGGATATTGATTTTGATTGCTGGAGTGGGGTTGATACACTTCTATATTTGTTCTACTGCAGCCTGGCACAAGCAATAGTCCAATTCTGAATGGGAGGCATTATGAACCCTACACCAATTTGGAAAGAGTAGTTCTCCAAAATTCATTCCTCTACCCAACTGAACTTGATCCTCAAAACACTTTTGAATGAATTCCTGGAAATTGTCCAACAAGCCGAGTTGATTATCTTCAGGGATATCATCACTTATTGGTTCCACCAAGGCTTCAATTCTACTGGATTCTGTTGTGAGATCAATAGGTACAACATGTAACATAAGGATTTATTCTGCCTCAGATTCCTCAAAAGGGGTTGCAAGCACGTAATTTCCCATGCTCACTTCAGATATTAGAATTTCATTGGAAGTGTTCTGATATTCTGTAATCATGTATTTCATCATGGGTTCCCTTTCAATCATGATCTGATTTGGCACTCCCTTCCAGGGAAGCCACATATGACAGTGATTAGTTGATACATATCCATTCAAGGCCCTAGTGAAGTCTCTTCCTAGAATTAGGCCATAAGCATTGGGTATATCTGCCACCTGTATATTGATAACTTGTTGAATTCTAGGGTCGGAAGCAACCTGCATATGAATCATGTTCAACTCCCCTACAACATTAACCTCAGTTTGATCGAGTTGCATAACTTTCTTTTGGGATTCAACAAGAGTGATACCTAAGGCTCTACAAACACCAAAAGGCATTACATTGGTAGAAGCACCTGAAACTAACAAGCAATTGTGCAGATTTTTCCAAATATGCAGACAAAAATAAAAAATGGAGTATCCATTTTCCCCTAGAACAGGGTCAAGGGAGTATCCACCTGAGAAACTTGAGTTTTGTTCTTCTCTTTCCCTTTATCTTTAGGTGGTATATGAATCTAGTTATGAATCTAATTCTACCCTTTTACCGACTGAGAACTAGATGCTATATTGACACTTTCACTAACTGAATTCTCTTGTGATACTAAGCTAGCATTGTAAGCTCCTAAAACTGCATTTCTAATAGTTGGAACTCTCAATAATTCATATGCAAAGAGGCTTACCTTTAGCTTCTTGAGTTCTTCTACAACATAGATGGCCAGTTGTTCTGTACTTAGATTAGTTGGGGCCTCTCTGGGGCATTCCACTACCCTGTCTTTGCTTGCTTGAACACTCTTTCCTTTTGATGGATCCATTTGTGTTTGTCCTTCCTTTGATAGGTACTATTTAGGCACATGAGGATACAATGGATTATTACTAGCATTGGGATCTAGAGGTGTGGTGAAGTTGTTTGGAGGGATGGAAGTGGTGAAGGGGCCCCTAGCCTATGGACATTTGTGTGGTAAGTCCCTCAGATCATATTTTTCAACAGGCCTCTGGAAGGTCTGTACCTCTTCAACATAAGCTTCTTCTTCATCCATGGGGCCATTGTCATTCATTGGATTTTCATCAAACAACTGTGTAATCTCATCTCCATTGCCCACCTAGTTCGTCTCTTCCTTCGACTGGTCCAATTCTTCTTCAAGAACATTTTCCTTGCTTTGTGGAAAAGGAACATGATTGAGCACCAACACTGATGAATCATAGGGAGTAGATGACACCATTTCCTAACTACTTGCATTATTCTCCACTTCATACTGAAAAATTGAAGCTACTGTCTGGAACTCTTGACAATCTAACTCAGAATGTTGACTTGTTTTATGGAGCCTACACCATCCTGATAAAGTAGCCTCAACTAAATATACACCACTTGGAGGCTTCTCTTGATTGACTGGCTGATCCAATGGGGTAGGAATACCTCCATTATTAGGCCTCGTATTCCAAGTCTTGTTATGTCTAGGTGACTGTCTCCTGTCGAACCCTTGTCCACCAGCTTTTCCTCTATCAAAGTTGTGGCCTGAGGATTGTCCTTTATCATAATTCTGTCCTCTGTCATTATTATACCCTTTGTCATTATTATACCCTCTATCATTATTATATTCTCTTTCATTGTTATATCCCCTTTCAAGATGTTTCCCCCTATAAAAATGTTTTCCTTGTTGATTTTCTCGACTTTCTCTGCTATGATTTGACTGCATATTTCTTTGAGCAACTTGCACTTGACCGTTCTGGTTCCTCAAATAAGTTACCTCCATATTTAGCTTCTTCACTTGTTCAGTCAATTCATCCAGTCTCTCCTTGTCAAGATTTTTGTATGGAGGTTGGTTCACATTATTTTGGGAATATCCTATTGCAGTATTGGCATTCAGTGATTGGTTTAATACTTCAGAATTCTACAGATAGTGGGAAAACTAGCTTGAGGCTGTGGATAAAGAGGCTGATTTACATTTTGCTGAGGGTAGCTGATTATGGGTGGAACTTGACTCACAGGAGGTCCTGGGTGAGGGACAAGAGGCAACTGAGGTATTCGATTCATGATAGGAGTGTGATTAGTGAGAGTGTGGTTGAGAGCTGGGACTTGTCCAGGGTGAGCAACGGGTCCTAATGATGGTAAAGGCCTAGACAAATGTTTCCTTAAAGCAATGCTAACCTTCACAGCCTCTGTGTATGCATCAAGTAGGGTATTAGGAGGGTTGTTTCTCCATTTCATGAAGGTGGCTGTCAGACTGTCAAGTCCCTCATAATAAACTTCTAAAGTAGTGGGCTCATCAACAACATAAGGGGTCTGTAGTCAAGTATAGGCACGATGAAACCTGTTGTTAAAGGACCATATAGGATCATGGACTTCTCTCTTAACATTAGTAAACTAAAGATAGAGCTCATTGTGACTAAAGGGAATCCTAAAATTTTGCAGAAATGCAGTCTCTAGTTCAGTCCAATTCTGGATGGACCCTGCAGGTAAATGATTGTACCAATAGAATGCATCCTCCCCCAAAGAATAAGAAAAGAGTCTACATGCTAAATCCTCATGATTGATTCCTCTATCCTTAAGGCCAGTCTGAAAGATCCTAATGTGTTCCTCAGTAGTTTTATTGGGATAATTAACATGGAACTTTAAACAAAAGTGTTTCGGGTTCTTGGGCATGACATTGTAATTAGTGAAAGTCAATGGAGATGGGTTATTAGCTAGGAAATCCATTGGTGGAGGTGGGGGTGGTAATGGCTAATTTATGGCTGGATGAGGTTGTTTAATGGGAATGTCCTCAGACTCAGACTCAGATGAACTTGATGAAGATGGGGATGGTGGAGATGATGGAGGTGGCTGGGTGGATGATGATTCTCCCCTTTTGTTGGTCCTTCTTGACCTAGTAGGGACTGGTAATTCTTGAAATTCCTCCTCCCATGGAGTAGATCTCACTCTTCTTCTAAATCTTTCAAGAGAGATCACAGACAAAAATTGATCCAGGTTGCTTATTCAAGCCCTCCTTCTAGCGCCAATCTGTTGATGATATTTTCTGCACAACAACAACTAAGACAAAATATAATATCCTATCTCTCTTGAAAGGTAAATCTCTATCAGCAAGCCTCAAGAGATAACCCCAAGGTCTCTAATGTCAAGTCTTGAGAATGCATAAACAACTCAATGATAAATGTGAAAATGCTGGTAATCACAAAGGGACCTTACTACAAGCAAATACTGAATCTTTAATTTATTAGATCTAGCGATATGATGATACTTCAATCCTAAATCTAATCCAAATGATAAATGAAATAACAAAAGATAAGGGTTTTAGAGATATTTCTAAATTAAAACTACTCCTAAGATTAACAATGCAAATGGCAAACACTTGAAATGGACCAATCCCTCAGAAACTGATTTCTACTTGACCCAGATGGATCTGCAATCTTATAGAAATAGTGCAATCTTCTAAGGCATTAAATATTTTTAGATCATGAACAAAAACCCAAGACAACCCTATTGAAATTGAAATGGATAAACCTTCACAATTGAACTGAGTACAATGAATATAAAATTCCATGCTAACGTTGCAAAGCAACTAACAATCAGTTGGTTGCAAAAAGTATGGACCAAAGATTGCTACAAACACTTCAAGCATCAAACCATAAACACCATTGAATCATGTCTAATTCTAAATCTAGCATATATCTAATACTTCCCAAGCAATCTCAAAGATAGAACAACAAGAACCATGCAAGATAAATTAACACAAGAGAATTCACCAAAAGCACAATGTCTCCAATTGTATTGAATTACCCAAAGTAGCAACAATTCCAATATTTTGTGTTATAGCACTTGCTCAAAATGAAGTACCTTCTAACTTTTTCTCTACTGCTTGATTTGCTCCAAGAAAAACTATCTATCTAGCCCTTACAAATCAGGCAGAATGCCATATTAATAGAAACCCCCCAAGGCATGTCGGCCTAATTAAAAATTACAATAATAATAAATGGCCATAAAACAAGTCGGCCAAGAGGAATTGAAAATAAAATAGAATATGCATTAAATGGATGAACTCCATCTAGGTCGGCCTGGGATTTCCAATATAGTTCAGACCAATGCATGCAAAATAATAGGGAAGCACAAATTCTGATGTAGCCTTGCATTAACTGCTTTCCCATTTGTCCTTATTTCGATCCACCCTATCATGCACCATCACAAGTACCCTGTCCAAGTTGGCTATAGGTGGAAGAGGTAAAACCTTAATTCTCCTTTCGATGGATTTAATATTTTCTCTTGATTGCTTCACCGACTTATCCCACTCAACCCTATTGGTCTGATATTTCTCAATAACTGCAATATAAGTGGCCGCATCATCCAACTAATGTTCAGTAGCTAGATCCTCATGGATTGGAGAATATACATCTCGCCACCATTTTTTCAACTATTCTAAGTTCAAATGCTTTAGTGCAAACTCCCTTCTCCCTATCATCACCTCAAAGAAAGAAATGCATCTATTATAGATATTAGTCAGGGCATCCTCAATTTTCCTCCTCTTCTTATATATCTTCTTCAAAACCTTTTTCCTTATTTGCAATGCTTCAAACCATTCCCAAGGTTCTGCAGCTCTGGAGGAAGGGAGAATTCCATCACTCACTAGCTTATCCTTCGTGTATTCCATGATGGTCTTGGTCTTCTGCAATAGGAGATCTACATCCTCTTTATCTTGAGCCAATACATCTTTCAACCAATCTATTGCCCTCATTGCATCTCCTCCGGTTGAAAGGATTTCCTTAATAGCATTATCTCCTTTATTTTGCAACCCTTGTAACTAGTTTACTGTGGCAAGAGTAGTGGCCTTCATTCTTTCCAGCTCCGATATAGTTTCTTGGGGTAGGAAACTTACAGCAAAAGATGAGGAACTAATAAATTGCAAGGGTTTCATCAAATCTTCCAAATATTTCTTAAGTATTTCATTCTCTTTCTTCAACTCCTATTTAGCTTGTGCTTCTTTCCTCAATCTCCCTAGGATCACAACACTTGAACCCTTGTATTTTTCAATATCCTATTCTATGGAAGTGGGTCCTAGGTTGATGGTCTGCATGTTTTAATCACTCCTAGTAACCTCATCTCTTTTCTTTTCTGTGGTAGGAGTAGCAATGTGAACCACTCTGTTGTTTGCTTCATGCCTTTCGATCTTGGAGATGACCCTGCCCTTCTTCTTTCCTTTACCTTTTCCTAGTTTTTCTAGTAGCTCATCCCAATTGGGAGGGGTATCATCGAAAACAATTTGTTTTCTCTTTATTTCTCTATCAAGCCAACCTAGAACAATAGACTATGACTGTATTTCACTCTGTCCCACTTCTTCCTGCTAACCCTTGGGTTTATCTTCCAGCTTCTCAAGAAACTCATCATATTTATCATGTTCTTCTCTACCATACTCCTCTTTTTCATGCAATAGGGATGGAGTCTTAACAAGTGTTTCCTCTCTTAGAGGAGGTCTACCTTCTTCACTTCTAGTAGGAGAATCCCCATGAGTTACCAAGGGAGTTCGTAGAATTTTCTCAATTTCTACAGCTGCACTATGAAGCTCACCTTCTTGAAATTATTCTCTCCCCTTCACTTGATGGGTGGTCCACATCTGCTAGTTGTGTTGATGCACCATGTGGTTCATGGGGTGGAGAATCCTCTTTATGTTGTTCTGCAATAGAGGTTGTTGGAATAATATCCTTCTTTGGCACACTATCCTTGGGAGGAGTTCTTGATCTCCTTGTGTATACCCATGTCCTCTCTCTAGAAGTTTCTACATTTACCACTATTGAAGGATCAATTTCACCTTTCTCGTTGGAAGTTCAACCCTTCTCTCTTGAACCCCTTTTTGTTTTCCTTGTTTTAGGTGTTTGGGCACCGTCCTTTTCTTCTCCTTCATCGAGTTCTTCCTCTAATTTTTTTTGTCTTTGAAGTAGCAGTCCTCTTCTTTGCTTTTGGTTTCCTCTGTTTCTCCTGCTCTTCTCCTTGGGAACCTTTGATCTTAATCTTAAAAGGAGAATCTACCTTGGTTTTTCCCTTAGGATCTTCCTTAGCCGACTCCTCAGAAGTGGAATGGGATTTTAGATCCCCCATCAGATTATAGGTACATGGGACACCTTCAGTTTCAAGCTCCCATACCTTGTGTTTGAGCCACAACTTGGTGTATTTCATCACAGGGGCCATGATTTGTTCTAATTCAGTTTTTTCTTCTTCCAGCCAGTCTATTTATCCAATTGGTTTGTCCTTAATATGCTCATAGTCATGACTTTGGATTAAGTCTCCATCATCTTCCACCTGATCGGGAACCATTTTCACACTATACATTCTAACCACATCAAATGGGAGTCTAGAGAATTTATTCTTTCTTACCTCGAACTCATCGTTTCTATTTTCCCAATAGTCTTTTATGTCATCTCTGTGGTGGTTTTCCCTACTGGCTTTCTTTTGTGCTTCACTAGTGATATCAAAACCCAGCCTTTTGGAATGGTAAGACAACCCAAGAGTGCTTATTTCCTCCTCAAAAGCATAGGCTGAATTAATTGAAGGGCATACCTCGCTAGTACCTATCTTCAGACTAAAATATCCACCAAATCCAGTTTTATGCCTATCTTTCTTTACAATGGTGTCAAAGTCACATATTTGCCTCATGACGTCTAGAAGTATAACATGGTCTATCGGATACCTTGGAATCCTATATGGAGCCCTCTGACAACCATCTATTCTTATGTAAGACAAGGTGGGAAACTGTATGAACCAAGCCACATACCTTTTGATCAGCTCCTTAGCATCATCTGATATTCTCATGTGCTCTGCACCTTGGAGAAATCTAGTGATGTGCATGGTAAATGCATCATTCAGCCTCCTGTAACTTGAGCTTCCTAAGTGCAATTGATGATAAACCTCATAAATTACATCCTGTCAAAATATTCCTCTTGTGATCAATCCTTTATAGGAATGGAATCTTGCAAGTGCATACACTAAATAATAAGTCATGGTGAATGTCTTGGTTTGTAGCACATTACACATTTATTCATGTATCACTGTACTTATAACACCTGCCCAATGATAATTAATATTTTCCTGCTCCATCCTCACAATGACATGGAACATCCAATTCTTAATCATACCTGTACTCTTTAGGCCTACCACCTAGCTAAGCAATGTGATGGCATCATAGACTTCTTGTTTAAACTTTTCCCTATACAATTGCTTTGGAAGTTTTGAGAAATGAGACTTTGGATTTTCAAGCCAAGAATTGATAATTTATTGTGACTTAATAGTCTCCTCCTCATAGTACCTTTTAGCTGCCTCCATATTAAAAGCCACTACATGAGACTTTTCTGGCATATCAAAATTCTGTGCAATAGAGACAGGGTTAAGATTAGCCAATACTCTCCCTTGAGGATTGACTATCCTTTGTGAATCCCTGTCAGAGTGCCAGACACATTCCAATACCAACTCATAACACAGAACTGTGGGGGGAAATCCTACTACATGAGATAATCCTGATTCCTTTAGTCTCCTAGCTAGCATTGGAAGATCTTCTTATGCCATCCTTGCCTTAAACTCCCCATAGTCCCATCGACCCACATTTGTGTCTGAAACTTTAGACCAGAGGGAGGCTATCTTACTTTCTAGAAT